>OX411306.1:118415928-118530730 GCA_948150685.1 Rhaphigaster nebulosa | reverse complement strand
AAAGAAAAGAGACCAAAGATCGAATCGGAATATGTATATAAAAGTTATCTTATAATTATAATTATCACTAAATACAATGGTTTCTTCTCGGTCTCAGTCTATATTTGAGCTTCATCGGAACGTTATATTTTTTTGTGTTTGAATAAATCACCTTAATTAAAAAATCTCCAGCGGGTATACAGGTCCTATTAAAAATTCTATTAATGCATTTTTATAAATTTATGAGGTGGGGGCGAAATTTATGAACATAAAATTTTTGTTTTTAAAAATACTTTTTTTCAATTTTGCGCAAGTGTTTCACACTTTTCTCTTCAGTTATATATTCACAAAAGCTACTATTATAACGCTGAATTTACAAATTTGTGAGAAGTTTAAAAAAGGATTTTTAAAAAACATAAACTTTAGTTCATAAATTTCGCCCCTGCCTTAAGAATTTATAAAAATGCATTAACAGATTTTTAATAGGGCCTATATACCTACTTTTGAACTGGATATTTTTTAATTAAGGTGATTTATTCTCAGACAAAAAAAAATACAACAGTTCCTAAGAAGCTCAAAGGTAGACTGAGACCTAGATGAATTTTGATTGGATTTAGTGATTATTGTAAACAATCAAGGTACCTTTAATTAACATTTTCGGGTTCTATTTCTGGATTAGTCCCTTTAAATATGTTAATATTTTCAAAATAACAATACTGTCTATGTAAGACATTGCAGGACAACGAGTTCCCCAAACAGCTCAGTTTCTGAAACACCATTCATTCAGAGTACGAGTCGGCGAGGCGGCATCCGGAGACGTCGCAATCACCTGCGGTGTTCTCCTAGGTTCTGTGTTATCTCTAATACTGTTCTCAATGAATACGATTGAAACTCAATAGTTACCCCGATGGGTGAGGTATAAGAAAGCTATTATAGCGATATTTGCCGATTATATAGCGATCTACAGTTGCAACAAGAGCTCTACGGTAGGCGGAGGAGGCTCGTGAGGAGATCACAAAGAAACTCGAAGGAGTAAATATTACAGTTAATCCTAAGAAGAACAAGCGCTCTCTTCCTGAGGTCTATAGGGTAGCGAGCAGAACAAATATGGTAGCAAATAGCATTGTTCTTGAGTGTCCCTGTCGACAGTCATCATAGCCTCATGAAGAAGATCAGGTGGGCGAAGACCGAGTCTTACAGGCTAAACCACCTTTAGACTAGGGTTGGAACATCGAAAGGAAAATATCGATATTAGATATATCGATATATCGCAAAACCAAATATCGATATCCACCTATAATCGCTAGAAAAATATCGATATATCGTTATATCGAAAGGAAATAGATCAAAAAGCAAAGAAAGTGCATCAAATGAGTATTATTAAATACAATTAATCAATTAATATTATAAACTGTGAAGAAGGTTTTAAAATAATATAATGATTATTATTTATAAAACAATATTTTTATTAGCCATGAATCATTATAAAAAAAGATAAAAAAGAATTATACTTCAACGAAAAAAAAAAATTAACATATTTTTATTTTGAAGACTTTTAGCCATATTTGATATATAATAGTCTTCTAGAAGTTTTTCAATAATAAAACCTTCAAACTTCTCAATTTTTTATTTATCTTATAACTATTTCGATTATATTGTGCATTCTCAAAGCATTCATCTAAAAGCACGTAATTTATTTGATATACATCTCAGTACCATCATCATTTATATAAATCATCAATTTTTCTTTACATAGGATTAATCAACATTATTTGTATGTAAATCTTATCTAATAATTATTGTTTGGTAATTAAATATTGTTTATTGTTATATTTACTAGTAAAACTCCAGAATGGTAACCCCAACATGGAGGACATGTAGATTTTTAGGACCTGGATGATCTTAAAAATCTAGACTACCGCCATTTTGGGGTTACGATTCTGGAGTTTTACCGAATAAAGGAGATTATTAAAATAAAATACAGTAGAATCTCGATAATTCGTATGGTCAAAGGTCCGAAAGGTAAATATGAATTATCGAGATATCTAAAGTATTGAGATTTCCAAATATCGGCGGTAAAAAATAGAAAATAACAAGATTAATACAAAATTGTAAACCGACCGAAATTCATAGAAACGATTCCTCTCTCACTTACTCACCTCTCCTCTTGAAAAGATTAAGAGTTAACCAGATTTTTTATTTGGAAATTCGAATTATAAGGCGTTTACATTACTTGGAAAACGAAAATAAATACGAATTATCGGAGGAACCGGATTGGATTGTTTTTATACGAAATAAAGGGACACTTTCAAGAGACCAGAAAATCTATAAGAATTACTGGAATATGAATTGCCGAGTTCTACTGTAATATAGTTTAGCATATAGTGTGATCGATATATCGTTGTAAAATATCGATATCATCGATATATCGGATTTTAAGATATCGATATAATATATCTGGTTTTCAACTCCGATATATCGATATAACGCGAGTCGATATTCCAACCCTACTTTAGACATCGCCAAATCTAGTCCTTCGCCTCAAATTAATAATTTATATAAGACCAGCCCTTCTTCATGCATCGCCGTTGTTAGTTAATAAATCGGCAACAACGGCAACAAAACTCCAGCATTTTCAGAACAGCGTCCTGAGATGAATTATGAGACACTCCAACTTACAGAGGGCAAAAACGGACACTCCATACGAACCTCGAACTACCGACACTAACATTCTTTATCAAACGGAGACATATCACATTTTTTGATAGTCTCCAACACACGACGAATCCATTATTCAGGACTCTGACACGAACAGGATGGCCACAGAGGTTGCAAATATGTAAACTGCCTTAGACTAGACTAGACTGAGGATAACTAACTAATTGGACTGACGCAATACTACTAGTGAGCCCCTTCACTAGAACCATTTAACCATGGAAATGCCAACTACTCACATATTCCTTTCCTATGACGCCTCTTAAAAAGCATAATATGCAGCAGAGATACAAACCACTCTACCAACCTCTGAAATCAACTCCATATCCCATGGGGTTTTGAAATAAAATAAAATAACAATATTTCAAAACTAAGGTTTTGAGCACGATATGACTATACAGGTCATATCGCCCACTGTGCGACGATGTGTGTCATTTCGGTCACAACACATGGGGGATGCTATCAGAACTCTCGAGAAAACAACCGATTACTCTGAAAAATTTTCACCCAGTCGGACTTGTAATATTCCGTCAGAATTTTCGGCAAAACTTTTTGGTCGGAAATCAATTCTTTTCTTGAGAGTTCTGTTGGCATACTTCAGAGTTCTATAAGTTATCCTTGTTAACTTAAGCCCTAATGTTAATAGCAAGGAAGGAGCCTCCTAAGTGAGATGCAGTGTGAAGTTTATATATCACTTTTTCGGAAGCGTTTTTTTTTTTTTTGCGTTAATGAGCGGAACTATTTGTTTAAACTATCAGGAACTCTAGAACTATTTGAAAGAAAGCCAGAACTCTCAAAAGTTTGTGTTTCCACCAAATGATTTGCCAACTTCACAGACACTTTCTTGAGCGCTTGCTGTATGAATACTTTTGAGATGCTGAGGGCATTCGATTTCCAGTATTTACTTATGTTTTATAATTTATGAGGCCATCGCTGATAAGAAGCAACCTAAGTGCTTCTAAGAGCTTATATACGGGGACTTTGTCATAATTAGAGCCAAGTTCTCGTGCAATTGCATATTTTTTTTTCGGTTGCTTGAAATCGATCGGAGACAAGTTATTTACTCGAATTAAGGCATCCGCATTAATATATTTAAGTTTCATTTCGCACGAAATTACATATTTTAAACAATTTTGAATAAATTGCACGTTTTATGTTTTTACTGTATTAAATAAATGTAAATTGCTTGAAAATATAAACATGATCCAAAATTGCATAGGACAGATTCACGAAGTAATACGTTACTGTTTATAACAACTTAAATATAATTCAATTTTCTGGAAATTTCTGGAACTGAAACTGAGAATTGAAGTTTGTTTTGCTCTGTTTAGATTCGTAGAAAGCCAGTTAATCCTTACTTTATCTGATCGTGGGTTCTATCTAATCAAATATAAACCCGAAATGGGAAAAATGATCAGAATTGAAAGACAATCCACCAAAATGGATCGTAAATCCAAAGAGTTTTCAGCAAGGTTTGAGTTATCGACATATCGGCAGAAATTTGGGATTGTCTCACTTGATCAAGCGATACGCTACCAAAAAATTTGAGTTGGCAATAAAAACACGCCGAAAATGCGTTGCCATCGTGCGTGAATCACGTATGATCATGCGAAAAGTAGCAAAAAATACCCTAATAAGAGCTCGGAAGGTTTTCAAAGTTTACATAACAATACTCCAACCTACCTAATTTATTAAGGAAAAATAGTAATTTATAAAAAAAAAAAAATATGTAGATTTTTTAAGCATAAACGACGTAAATAGCAGAATTTTATTTTTCATTGCACATTTTTGCCATTTTTATTGCACGGTTTACAATTTTACAATTGCATTTTTTTACTGCACGAAATTCGGGCTCTAGTCCTAAGCCTTCTGAAGATCTATTAAGGCTTGCCATCCGTAACGTTTATATATGTGAAAATTTTCTATTCTCCTCTTTCGTTGTCAATTCTTAAGTTACCTTTCAAATTAAATAATCTGTTCTTTATAAATAATAAATAAATCTAACATGCAATGCATCGTTAAGTTCAAAATATTTATATTAAAGTTTTGTTTCCATGTTATTAAATGATCTTAACAACTTGGGTATGTCATCGCCCTATTCTTGGAATTGCAATGGCAGAGAACAGATAAATTTAGATAGTTTAAATTTAGGGTGGGAAATCGCACTTCTTTATTTGCATACTTTAAAACTGAATATCGGGTAAAATTTCGGTGACTTGTATTTGTTTTGTTTTTTCAAATAGCAATGACCCTATATTCCTTCTAGAACATATTGGTTGTTTTGAGTCCATTAAGGACCATTATATTAGGTTTGCCCAGTGATTAATACATTAAACGCTGAATTTTTCATAACATTAAAGTTACATCAAATATTTTTACTGAATTATATTTAAACAAGGGCAGTACTGGAAGACACAGTGATTTCTATAGCTTTTTGTTGGTAGCCATCAGAATTGTACAAAATATATTTAAACTTTGAAGTAAAGTAAATGATTTCAAACAATATGAGGTAACTTCATTATAAATTAAGAATTTTCCATTGATGCCAATGTTATTTCACAATATTTCTGCGATATTGAAAAGTAACCATCCCATCGTTCAAAACCTTAGCATATAATGTACACTTCATTGCTCATATAAAACTGAGCAGCTTTTTAAATTAAATACATTTTGTTATGAATAAAGACCAGATTTGTATGCAAATACATATTTTTTCGGATACGTTTTTCAACGAAAATGATTGAATATCTTTACAAGTCAATACATTTGGCGCAGATATATTAAATTTTATTGTGCATATTTTTGCATATTTGATGGGTTATTGTAAATTTGGCCAAAATTTTTGTTTAAATAATTTTTCTGACAATTAAAATAGAAAATAAATTATAAACTAGAAAATAAATGAATTTCGGTTACACGTTCTAATTTAACGTATCAATTATAAGATAGATAAACGCCATCTACGATTAATAAAAATAGTGCATTATAGAATTAGTCTAGATTACTAGAAAAATAGTAATCGTAGTAAAGATTAAACTCATTGACAACTAATTCAAGTTGGTGTTGTGATCACAACCGCACAGAATATTTACTTGTAGTTAAAAATAATTTAAAGTATTTAATTGTATTTCAAAAGAAACAAAAATTAAAAATCTAATATGCATAGTTATGTACTTCTATTGAAAATTATATTTAGCATTGTAATTGTGATATCTTTTCTAGAGCTCTTACATCTGAGTACTTCCTCTAACAAACTAAAAAAAAATCTTTGGAATTACAAATTCTATTCTGGTCAGTAAGTCTGTTGCTTCCATTGTGCATATTATGTTAAATTAATTAAGTTTTAATTTTCTCACATAAACTAAAATGTCGAAAGCAGTCGCATTATTTAGTTCCATGTTCATCAGTTGGAGCCCTTTGAATTTAACACGGAGATGTTTTTCCTAGAACAATATTGTTCGCAATTTGTGCAATAAAAATGTACCATATGAAAGAAATTTTCAAATCGGCCCGTAAAGGCAGGCAGACACGTTTATGATCTATTCTTGGAATTTTATACAATAATTTGAGATCGGAATGTAGCAGTAGTTCATTGTTTACTGTAGGGTTTCTTGTGAAGATTTCAAGGAATTTTCTTTTAGTTGGAGACCTTCTCAGAACTGTTTGCCGAATTCGTTCAAATCTAAAGATACTTTCAATGAAGTACTTTAGTTTATATTAGTTGCATCTAGTATTCCTTTATTTGATCTTGTAAAATCTCCATTTGCAAAAATAATAATAGTTTAAAAAAATATTTTATTATTATTTGAATTTTTATGAATTATTTAGCTATAAAAACATTCTATGTAAAATTTTGTGAATAAAATTTGTTTTTCAATTTACCTGTGTCTTATTTTATTTATATTGTTAATTAAAATTCTTAAACAAAGCAATTTAGACATTAATTATAGCCTTTGTTTCATTTTTGGCACATTTCTGACATTTATCATGCATATTTTCCTGCATATTTCTTTAGGTTTCACTACATATTACTGCATATTTGAGGACTTTTTACTGCATATAAATCCGGCCTTTAGTTATGAGTATCATTAAAAATAATATTTATAACTCAAGGGCTTCAAAGTAGATGAAATTAGTAATTTTATAAATAAACTATTGATTTTATATTTAAAAACAAATTGTTTTACATAAAAAGTTATGAATTAGTTCAAATAAATTAATCTGCCTAGTGCATACATTAAAAATTCAAGACATGAGTTTTTATGTTAAATTATGTTAACATGAAGGTGTTATGTTAAAAAGTTGAAGTTTTGAGGAAATGACGAAAATATTTTTTTAATTTAATTTTTTAAAGACATGATCTATCCAAAACACTGATAAATCATGCGATTAACCAAGAATATTGTGTGGTTAATATTACAAGGCCAAGATTAGCACATAATAATACATTCATTGATAAGAAAAATCAATTCTCGTAAATCTTTTACATAGCATCCACCTTCATCCACTCATTTCTTCAATTAGATGACTATTTCTCAACTTGTTAGAATTATTATGTTTCATATGAAAATATTATTATGCAAAAAAAAAAAATTATTTATTTCATTGTTTGTCAGGATTGATGTCTTCGATGTCATTGGGTTGTTATGGACTAGAATTGAATTTAAATGTTCGAAGTTTCAGAAACATTCTCCAAAAACATTCGAACATTTCCAGAAACAGAGGTTTCACCTCTGTAAATCAGTTGTGGATCCATAGTTGGGAGATGGGAGGAAAGAGGGTAATTTCTCCTCCCGAAATAACCACTGAGAAAAAATAAATATACTACGGCTAATTTAAAATATACTAGTAACAATACTCATGAGTAACTGAGATATATTATTATTCATTAGGTACAGCTTAATATTTTATGACGGATAATTTAGACAAGTCTCATTATCATATAATATACATCTATCAGTAGTGAAAAAATTAACTTTCTTTAGATGCATTAGCAAATCTTACAAATTAAACCTAAAAAAAGAATATTGTTTTTTATTTTCAATATCAGTATCAACACGTTAATTAACAACCAAATAAAAAATCTAGCCTTATGAAAACCCTATCCAAGAGCTTTAAATCCTGAACATAACGCTCTCTTGAACATAAACTCTCTCTTGAATTACGTATACCTTAAATATTTTTCCTACCATTGGCAATGCCTAGCCTTGAAAACATCTGTCCTTAGTTGGTAATGACCTACTCAAGCTTAGGATTTATTTATCAAATCTATTGGTCATGAAAAATATTTACAATGTTCTCTAACTAACTGAGTATTAGTATTGGGATAATATTCACATTTACTAGAAACAGTAAACGAAATACTTCCTTTATAGATGCGGGTTTTCAATGTTTCCACTCCTCTGGAGAGCGTTAAAACAAAATTCTCCGAATAAAATTTTCATGAAGGATCCACGAAGTGATATTATTCATTCGCTAATCACACTTTTCACTAGTCACGCAATTAAAATGAGGCACATCAGACTAATAACATTTTTATGTTTTTAATAAACTGTTTGTATAAAAATTTGATGTAACCAACATCAAAAAAACAAAACGTAAATAAGTAGACATTCTAAATAATGAATGGTTATATCGGCATAATTTCGCCCTAGCGTCAGGTGTAGTAAGCGTTCTAATTATATTTAGTATTTCGTGTAAAGAGCGTGGGGGTTGCGTTGAGGGGGTATCAGGCTGATGGCGGGAAGGAAAATCTAAATATAGAGGAACTGCTCACAACTCTGTCCCCAGTGGACATCTCGAGACGTTCCAAACACTTTCCCCGCTGAGCCAGCGGGCTTACCGATAGTACCTTACTAATTCATGTTTTTATTATTAGTGAATGAAACCAGTTCTGCTTTCGCTAGAGAGCGCGCCAACAAGCACGAGAAGAGTCGTTCCGATCAAGTATTGTTAAAGGTAAAGTATTATTTGACTGAAATTCTTTATAAATTTTATAAAGAACGGTTTTTACTAATAATATAAAATTAAATGACTGAGATATTAAAACGCATAAATTTTACGCATTCTTATCATTTCAGGATTCGACTAGAGAAGGGAAGTTGAAAAACGCGGATAATGCCCTGGTACCTTTAAAGTCACCGCAGATCCGACCGAATGAAAATCAACCAGGTAGAAACCTCGAAACGTTTCGCCACGAATATCTGACACAGCCGAGAACAGTTCGAAACAGGCCCAGTGTCGACTCGGTTCAAATACAACAAGAAGGTATAGTTTATTCCTGGATGGTGGACCACCAGGTTCAAAATGAACGTCTCATTTTTAGGAGGATGGGATTTCGTAGACGTGAACTGAACAGAAGTTTAGACGACGGTTTAGCAACTGAATCACCCAGGAATTCATTCACTTCTTCGAGAAGTTCCGGCTCCAAAAAGGATCGAAGTAGCGGGATATTCTCTTTGTTTCAGTGGTTCAAGAAACAAAAGAGCGAAGAGAGTAGTGATTTAGAAGTTTCTTCCGGGCTGAACTCACCGGAACTACCCAGATCTACCTCCATAACAGGAAGCGTTGATACATTGTTCAGTACTGCCACTGCCAACAGTTTTGCATTTGTTCATCCTCTACAATATAAACCATTCGGATTAGCGAATCAACCTGAAATAAGAATAGCAATAGGACCTGAAACGAACACGTATAGAAATCGGATCAGGGAGAGAGAAAGATTGAGATATCAAGAAAAAAATATTTCACTTCGTGAAAAATACAGATTATATGCAAGTGGAACCCTGCCTAGGAGTGCAGATCATATTAATGAACTGTCAGATTACCATATATTAGATGTTAAGCAATCACTTGACCATCTTCCGGGAAGTAAATATTCTACTCTTGGAAGAAAAAAGAGAAAGGCTCCACCTCCTCCTGTAAGTAACAGTTCAAACAGTGAAAATAGTCTGCCCACAGCAGTGAATCAGCATTTTAGTGAAGGCATCTTAATAAAGCAGCATAGAAGAGCGTCTAGTGAACCTGTGAAATATATTAAATTGTGTCATGTAAAGGGGAAAAGGAGAGCACCCCAACCTCCTGCTCGTGACAACAGCACAGATACAGACATTGTATCCTTGAGTACAACTAATACTAACAGTTCGAAGAGAAGTAAAAAGAAAAGAAGGGCTCCTTCTCCACCAATAAAAAAATCTGAATCAGGTGATGAACATATAGTGAAAATTATCCGTGAAGCTACTGACAATATCTTAACTGATAAAAACTCAGACCAACAAAAAGAAGATTTTAGAGATGAAACAATTTCAAATGCTTCAACATTAGACATAGGCTCATCAGATGATGTTATGTGCACTGATACTCTGAAATTAGAAAGAGGAATATTGAAACAAAATATGGAAAAACCGTTTTCAGAACCTAGAATATGTCCATCATCACCAGTATCTCCCCGCCCATGGTATAAAAGAACTACGGTCAATAAAGAAATAGGATCATCTAAGGAAAAGGAAAAGAAAAATGAAAGAGATCGGAAAAAGGTTGAAGAATGGATGCTTGAAAGTGGCTTTCCTAGAAGATCATTATTAAACACTGATAATAAATATAATTTTTTTTCAAAAGCAGAAAAGTCAGATGAGAAAAGAAAATCTCAAATATCAATTCTTACAAACATTAGTGAACTAGATAGAGAAGCAGCAGAAATCATTAGAAGAGGAAAGGAAAAAGAAAAATCCTTAATGGAAAGTCAAAATGCAATGTACTTTAATGATAATGGCATTGATAACAAAAATGAGATAATTATAAATAATATATCTGAGAAGGAAGAGCCTCCAAGAAGAAATTCAGCGAAAGAACTCATATCATTATTTAATGCCATAACAAATGTTACGAAAGTCACTGTTAATTCTTCTTTTTTTTCAAAAGATACAAGTAATCTGTTTAGCAAAGAAAAAGAGAAGAGGTCAGAAGTTGTAAATAGTAGTATAATCATTGCAAAGGAACAAAGCGGATCATCAAGTAGTTTTACCAGAGACTCTGCTGGTGCCAATGAAGTTTTCGTAACCAAAGTAATAAGCAAAAATAATATAAGTTTGCAAGAACACGAGAAGCCTGGAACATCGTTTCCTATATCTAATTCCAGCAGTGAAGGAAAAATAGCAAGAGTTACGATTGATGAACTTGATGAATTTGATGCAGAAAGAAATTCCAAATCTCAAGTTTTATATGAAGCCAATCGGCAAAATAGGCATCTTTCTCCACCAATTCCAACCATAACAGAAGTTTCAGAAAGTTCAGCGAAATCAAGTCCTACTTCAACCATGGGCAGTAGTAATACTAACAGTAATAATAGTGAATTAGCTCCTGAACCTTCACCTGAACCTGTTCATATGAAACATATGCAGGTTTGGGTATGTCCAAGGTGTACGCTAGAAAATCTTAGATGGAGAATCACTTGTGAAGCTTGTGATATGTGGAGGCCAAATCCTTTCGAATTAAGAGAAAGGTCAAAACAAAACAAAACAGTTAGCAGTATTGCAGAAAACCAAGATAAGTGTGAAATTGATATAAAAACATCTCCATCAAGTCATTTATATCCTAATTTAGCAAAATTTACAAGTAGGAATAAGGAAGAAAATACCTCAAATGTATCTAGTCAGGAATCTACAAGTAATTCAATTATTAATAAAAAAGAAATGCAAGATGCGAAGTATTCTAGAGATACTGACATAGAAAAGAGTTCAGAACAAAAAAGTGAACTAGAAATCAAAGTCGACAGAGATAGATTAGGAAAAGATCAAGATAAAAAAAATATAGAAATAAAAGAGCATGAACAGCAGCAAGCTGAAGAAATTCGAAAAGCGCGTTTAGCATTTTTCACCAAAGGAAACTCTGAAGGAAAACCCACCATGGAAAAAGATATTACCATTGAAAAAACTGATAAAACTCCAATAGCAAAATTAAACACAACTTCTATAGTCAAATCAGTAACAGTTTCCCCTGTTAAATTAGATTCAACCCCTGTTCTTAAAACAGAAACCTGCTCTGCAATGAAACCAAATAAAGCCCCATTGGTAAAAGCAGAGACCACTCTAGATATGAAATCAGACACCTCTTCCACAGTAAAAACAGATACAGCACCTGCCATCAAAGAGGATGCAGTTCCTATTTCAAAAGATATAAATAAATCAACAGTAGTAATTACTGATGATGATGAGGAGAAAAGAAAATTGAAAGAAATGTTAATTGAAATGAAGCATTCTCTGCCCAAAAGGCCAAAACCGATTAAGAAAACTGTTGAGCCAAATATTGCAACTGGAAACAACATTGATAAGCCAATCGATCACATAAATCCTATGACAGTTACCAAAACCTCTGCATCTACAAGTACATACTCTAACATTATTCCAAACACGATCAAATCACATGAAAATGAAGCTGAAGCATATTTAGTTGAAAGTGAATGCATCATTGAAGAAATCAAGATTAAAAAACCTTCTGAGAAAGTTTCATCCTCAGTGCAGACTAGTGGATTAGTTAAACAGATATGTCCAAAACAAAAAATATCTTCTGGCAAAGAAGTGTTTATACCTATCAAAGTTGAAGAACATTTAATAAAAGATGGAATACTCTATACAACTGTTTCTAAAGATAATAGACGTATTGGTACAGGCACTTTTGAACTTTTGAGGCCAAGAGATTTTGCAAATATTGAGGCTATTAAAACTGAATCGAAATCGGCTCCAGTTCATCTTTATGCTAATGTAGCCAATAATGAAGATGGTGACAAAAACCTTAAGATTGAAGAAGCACCATTGAATTCATCAGCATACATTGACAAATTGTCAAAACAACTTACTAAACCGCAAGGAGTGGCACACTTCAAAGGTATTTGCTGCTATTAAAGTTGCATTGTACTTTTTTAGAAGAACATTCAAAAGAATATTTTTGTTTTAGCTCGACTGGATATGAGCAATAATAAGAATCTAAACACACTGGCAATAAACCGGCTATTAAAAAGGTTAGAGGTGGCTATTGCTGGTGGAAATCATGAGCTTGCTGCAACACTGGCTCGAGAACTTGCGCAACTTAAAGTAAGCTGTTCGGTTATTAGACAGAAATCTGAAACTCCTGGTAATGATATTCTGTAAGTATTGGCAGAAATACTAGTAACAAATTTTATCATTGAATATCAATACAATTAGTGATAAATTATTGATAATTTTGATTGTAAAGTATTGGTAATATTTACAATGATAACTTTGATTAATAAATAATTCAATAAATTATTTAATTTTAATCATATGAAGTAGATGTAATTTTAATTTGAAAAATATAAGTAGTTGTGTTAATAGGAAACCAATAGTAAATAGGGAGAAATTACTTACGAAACAGAGAATAATATGATTTCATATGCAGCTCAAAAAATCTTAAAATAGTTTTTATGATGGTATTTAATAATGAAGCATTTATTAGTCATTCTTTTATTATATATCTATTATTTTAATTTAGTACACATTCCATCCTATTATAGACTCGAAACATACAATATTAAATACTTTAAATGATTTTTATGTAATCAACAACAATGCGAATTTGAGACTAAAATAACTGCTGACTGAAATTAAATAGTTTTGAACGAATCAGCAAAGTGATGATTACAGCATCCTAATTGTTAAAACATAATGCTACTGAAAAATAATTTAGAATGGAGGAAAAAGTGATGAAACATAAAAAACTTTTTTGGCTCATGGCCCCCTCTGGAGTTTCATGGTTTCTAGTTATACAAACCAACTGATTGGAATTATTAATTACCAACTTATATCTAATTAATGAATAGTTATTATTTCTACTTTTATTTTAATTATGTTAACTTCAGAACTGATAATATTTGTTACTGTCATGTAATTAAATACTGAATGACTAGTTAATTATGCTTATTAAAAATTATAATTTCTCAAGATCACTTATATTTCTAATTACTCAACAAATTTGAATTGGGCGACCGAGAATCAAAAACGGTTTACAGTTCCTGAGAAGCAAGAATGCTTGATATTGAACGATTTTATTTCATACCTCAGAACACAAATGTACTATATTACTAACTACTTATGGAAAACTAAAAGTAAAGCTTTGATGTTTGCATTACTTCACTATGCATATATTAAAGCATTACTTTGAATTTTTAATAAGTAGTTAGGAACATACATAGTACATTTGTGCTCTAAGGTATCGATTTATAGCAGGTTATATTTAAAATGCACATCTTTTTATTTCATAGCATTATAGATCTGAATATATACTTAAGAGTATGTGATTTATTAAACTTATAATGTTGTTTTTTCCCATTCAAGGGTTGAGATGTACGTAGAGGATAAAGTTTCACATCAAGGACCATTCGCCATGAAAATATCACCATCATTAACAGTAAAAGAACTAAAACATAAAATTGAAAGAGAATATGAAATCCCAGAGAATGTCCAAAGATGGATTCTTGGCAAACAACTAGCTGCTGATGATGGAATAACTCTGGATAACATGGGAATAAATAAAGATGGATGTCCGATTTTTCTGTATTTAGTAGCTCCACCAGGTACATGAAAATATTTCTTTTATTCTATTTTTCCTCATGATAATGTGGTATAAATTAGTTTATTTATTATGAAGATATTATTAGATGTTGTTGTTATTGGATTTTTTTTGTCTAACATTTCATTCTTTGCAACTCTTTCATTAAAGTATTCAAACCAAAACAAAAATAAAGGTTGGAATTGTCCTTGAATTGAATATTGATTGAAACCTTAAAAGCATCGTTTTCATGTTTGACTTCTTGAGTATCGCCTTCCTTTTTAACTGAAATGAGTGTGTAAAGGTAGATTTTGAAGGACTACAACAAAATTAATCTAGTTAATCTACATAAGGATTTTACCTTACTGAAAACAAAATATAACAGTCCATATTATATGATTAGTAAACTATTATATTTTAAAATAATATTTTAGGACTGATGTAAATTATATACTTCTAATATTTATTTAAATGTTAGCTTTTCATTCACAATAATTCACTTTATTAATCTTTTTTCTTTTTAATGATTGTAAATCGTTTTTTAGAAATTGCTCAAACCAAACCAACTACTGCTAGTGGTATTTTGTTTACAAAATTAAAACTTCCGACAACAAATTCAACAATCAATACAGATATCAGTGAGAAGGATCTACAAGAAGCTGGACCTTCAAAGATTAATCCAAAAGCTGCTCGAGAACAAAGTGAAATTTTTCCAAAAACTGTTGAAGATGTTTTTGTAGTTAATGAACCACAAACTAGTTTAAACCCTATCGGCACGTTGGCACTTGGTAAGGAATTTATTAGTTGATAAATCGATTGATGTCATGATTTTTAGAATGTTTGAGCTCCTTATTAATATTATTATAATAATTACCAGCTAGTTTATCAAAATTAACCATACCAACTAGTCCTTGATGATAGGTTATCAACAACTCCATTGTTTACAACTTATGTGCTTATTTCCAAAAAAGTTGGTCTAAAATTTAATTTATGATAGATTCTCCTCATACCTGAATATTATAGGTAATAGATAAAATCTAGAATAAATACTGTTCTGCGGTTTTCTTTGGCATTGAAAAATCGTTGATATTGACTGACACAAGAGTCTACTCTAGAAAAGAACAGGCTTGACGGGTTCTTCTGTTGATCTTTCCATTTCCTCCTTGTTTTTCCTGAATGCTGGAATACCTCACGGTAGTGTTTTAAGCCCTTTTTGTTGTGGATCAGAGGATTTATTAACAAAAAACATAAACAAGTTAGACTAGATACTACACCAATGGCGGACACAAAGCTACAGACCCTCAACAGATGCTATCCTTTCAAGCCAGGTACTCCTGTGCCAGTGTTGCCACCATCAGTGTTGTTTTGTTTATTATTATTATATTTACGACATCACAAGCAATGAGAAATAATAAATCAATTTCTCCTAACAATTTTCTTCCTAAATTATTTATTATTTCTCTTAAAAGTAATTCCGCTACAAATGTACTTACTAGTCACTTCATATAACACTCTAATATTTACATAAATTTAACTAACAACTACACATTCTTTCAAGCCTTACTTATATACACTTAACGAGATCCAGCAGTTCAATTACATTCAAGTTAACTAAATGCAAACATTTTTATCTTCTTCTTTACCTTGCGCCTAAGATATTTCCCCACATCAAAGAGAGGAGGTTTACCTTCACCTTTCCGATATACCTTTTCTTCCTGGTTTATTTCATCCATCTTCTTCACCTCTTCTTTCTGCTTTACTTTTTCCTTTTGTTTTAGTTCTTCTTCCTGGTTTCCTTTTTCTTTCTGTTTTATTTTATCTATCTTGTTTATTACATCTTTATGGTGTATTTCTTCTTCTTGGTTTACTGGTTCTTTGTGGTTTAAATCCTTTATCTTGCTTACTTCTACTTCGTGGTTTACTTTTTCTTTCTGGTCTATTTCTTCTATCTTGTTTACTTCTTGTTGCTGATTTATATCTTCCTGGTTTATTTCTTACATCTCGTTTACTACTTGTTGCTGCTTTATTTCTTCTTCCTCCCTATTTCGTTTATCTTGTTTACTTCTTGTTGCTGATTTATATCTTCTTCCTGGTTTATTTCTTACATCTCGTTTACTACTTGTTGCTGCTTTATTTCTTCTTCCTCGCCTATTTCGTTTATCTTGTTTACTTCTATTTCAAGGTTTATTTTTTCTATCTTGTTTATTACATATTTCTGATTTACTTCTTTCTGGTTTACTTTTTCTTTGTGGTTTATTTCTTCTACCTTGTTTATTATATATTTCTGGTTAACTTCTATATTGTTTAATATGTGTTGCTGCTTTATTTCTTCTTCCTGGCATATTGCGTTTATCTGGTTTACTTCTACTTCAAGGTTTATTTCTTGTTGTTGATTTATTTCTTCTACCTTTATCTTGTTTACTTCTACTTCAAGGTTTATTTCTTGTTGCTGATTTATTTCTTCTACCTTTATCTTGTTTACCTTTACTTTCTGGTTAATTTATGCTATCATATTCACTACATCCAATTGGTTTACTTCTTCTTTTTGATTTGGTTCTTCTTTCTGGTTTACTTCTACTTCAGCTCCTTCCTGGGAAAGTACAACTTCCTGTTTCACAGCTGTTTCTACTAGTGATGAATCTTTTATTATGTCGACTCCTTCCTCAATCACAGATGAGTCCAGGGTTATATGAGGCCATATCAACATACCACACACTATTATCAACTCGTGCAGTCGCACATAGTGGAAATTCTTGCGCCAAAGAAGCTTTATTTTTCCAGGGATGAGGTCTACGTGCATAGGCGGGTTTACTGGTACGGGGCTGTTTACTTTTACCCCTATTGAACCAGCAATCCTTTTTTAAATGGCCCGGTTTGTTACAAATAAAGCACACTTTAGTGTTGGAATTGGGCCGGTTATGAACGGTTCTAAATGCCTGGTCGTTTCTGTTAGAGGCATTTCTCCTTTCAAATGACAAAAGCATCTGCCTCAATTCGGCAAATTTGATACTTCTATTTGCTAAGATGGGGTTAACGACTGGGTCATAATAGGATGGCAAGTCTTCAATTATGTACCTTATTAATTCCCTATCAGTTAATGTTTTCCCAAGTTGAGCTATCTCTTGGACCAAACATTGGAATCTGTTGAGATACTCATCAACAGATTCTGAATTATGTTTTTTTGATATTATTTAGGTCAAACATGAGGTCTATGACCTTTTCCTCAGGGATGCCCTCAAACCTCTCCTTTAACTTATCCCAAACTATTTTTGCTGTTTTTTCCCCTTTAATTGACGGTAAAATATCATTACTCACCGTTAAGATAATGGTAGTCATTGCTTCCTTATTTCTTTGTTCCCAGTGCTTCAAGGCTGCTTCTTCCACTGGTGGAACTCCCTTTTCCACTACATCTTCATAAATACCTTTTGCCTCGAGGTATGCTTCGATTTTCATCGACCATATTGCGTAGTTTTCCGCTGTCAGCTTCTCAATACCATAATTCGCCACGTCCATTATGTTTTATAAGTTTTAGGGCGATTAGTCCGTAAAACAAAGACCTATATATTCCTTCACGGCGGTTAGTCCGAAGAAAAAAAACTATATAGCACACGATCTGTTAAAATACGTGTTTATTACTCTTAACTTGATGCTTTTATGTACTCTAAAACCACGCTCTGCTACCAAATTGTTGCGGATCAGAGGATTTATTAACAAAAAACACAAACAAGTTAGACTAGATACTACACCAATGGCGGACACAAAGCTACAGACCCTCAACAGACGCTATCCTTTCAAGCCAGGTACTCCTGTGCCAGTGTTGCCACCATCAGTGTTGTTTTGTTTATTATTATTATATTTACAACATCACAAGCAATGAGAAATAATAAATCAATTTCTCCTAACACTTTTCCCAGTTTCCTTTACATCTCTCATATATCATTACATATCTCATATGTCATCACCCTTGCACCACCATCTATAGCTTCACTGACGGTACCACAATTTTTTCTATCCACAAAAATTATAACTATTGCATCTATTGCCCTTCAAAATCATTATTTAATCTTGATAAGTGGTTCCAAAAATGGAAAATTAAAATTAATAACACAAAATCAAGCCATGTTGGTTTTTCTTTTTGGAAATCTTTATGTCCACAAGTAACAATTGATAACAATCCAGTTCCTTAAAAAAAACTATGCATGGTATCTCGAATTTTCTTTAGACAAGAGATTCACTTGGAACATACATACAAAATTAAAATTATTAAAACTGACTGGTTTAGTAGGTAGCTCCTCTTTCAAAACAAGCGACTAATCTATCTTCCTGTGCTAAAACTTATCTCGACATACTAAACAGAACTTTGGGATTTAGTAAAACGTGTTCACATAAACATAATATATGCAACCAACACAGTAAAAATTTGTTCAAAATATTATTAATGCGCTCTGGTTTATTTCAAATTTTATAATGTACAACAACCATGACCACATACCAACAGCAAAGTCTTACATGCATGACAAATACTTTACATTTTGTTCTCGTGTTGCCACATTCCTCCTCCCTGTTACCCAGCAGACTTGAACACCAGTTAAAAAGACTATGCCTCAATGATCTCTGATGATACAAACCCAAAATAGAGATTCTCAGCATATCAAAGTTAACAGGAAAACATAAAATTTGCTTGGTGTGTCACAACACAGTGGAAAATACATTATAAATGAATAAATAAAAAATTGAAATGACTACAGAAGGATTTTTTAGCTTTTCTTGAGTAGTAATTTTATGAATGAGTTAATGCTTGTGTGGAATTAATTAAATGTCTTTATACAGGTGAAATTTGGTATCTATTACCACTCTTATTCAAATTTTGTGGGAAGTTATTATATGTCAATGGAAATTAATGGCAATCTTACTTCCAGAATTATTTTCTTTATTATTATTATTATTGTGGCGCAACTATCCGGGGACTGGTCTTGGCCTCCTCCAATCGTCATGATTCTGTACAGTTGCCATCCAGTTCCTGACACCAAGGATGTCCCTCGAGTCAGTCACTACTCCATCGATCCACCTCAGTTTTGGTCTGCCTCTTTTCCTGGTCCCATGGAGCAGCTCTGTAAGCATTCTCTTTGGTATTTTGTTTTCTTCCATCCGTGCCAGATGTCCTGCCCATCGCAATCTGCCTAATTTTAAAATTTGGACGATGGCAGGCTCTATAAATGCTTGGTATACTTCCTGATTAATCTGTCTTCTCCAAATCCCATCCACGAACACTCCACCAAATATCCTTCAGAGGATCTTTCTTTTGAAGATAAGGATATCTTGTTCAATGGCTTTTGTCTGAGTCCAAGTTTCTGAGCCATATAGCAGAACAGGATGAATCAGGGTTCTATATAGATGGAGTTTAGTCTGTCTAGAGAGAATGTGGCTGATGAACTGTTTTCTTAGCCCAAAGTAACATCGGTTGGCAGAGACGATTCTCCACTTCGTCTCAGCTCTCCTATCATTATCTTGGGTCACCAAAGAGCCAAATTACACAAAATCTGTACTGTCCAAAGGCTACATTTTCATTCGGATCAGGCACTTCGCCTGTCACACGACACTTCGTTTTCACCTGGTTTACTTGAAGCCCGAGTCTCATGACCGGTCCCACTAATACTAAAAAAGCCTCCCTAATTGCTTCAAATGAGTGTCCAGCGATGTCTATGTCATCGGTATAGGCTAAGAGTTGAACCAGCCATAAGAGTAAAACTAATACATTGATATAATTATTAATGCATAAATGGGATATTGATCCCCATCAGAACTAAAAATTTAACAATTTTTATCGCAATAATCATTACACTAAATTTCTACAAAATTTCAATTATATTTTAATTGATAGATCATAAAACATTATAATAACTTAATTTAAATTAAATTATTATAATGTTTTATGATCTATCAATTAAAATCTAATTGCATATATATATATATATATATATATATATATATATATACATATATATATATATATATATATATATATATATATATATATATACATATAAATATACACAAGGATATAATATATTGCTAATGTATATATTAATATCAAAAAAGGAGTGTTATTAGCAATAAATTTTATATAAAAAAAAAGTTTTATTTGTAATTTAAAATTTTTAAGGTATCTATTACTTATTTATCATAATTAATTTTACTTTATTGTTAATTTTCATTTGAGGTTGGAAATGCGTAATTTGTACTTTAATGAACAGTCCAACAAGGCCTGGGTGTGCTGCATGTACAACAGAACGTCCAAAAGATTATAGGGTGCCAGTTGAATACAAATTAAGTGAGGCAGAAATTTCAAGAATCGATAATGAAAAAGTAACTGAAGAGAAGTCAACAAAAGTAAGCCATTGAAATTTGTGGAAATTTTTTTTTTTAGGTCCTTCTTAGCAAGTAATTTTAAAGCTTCTATTAGATGAAGTAAGACTTGGGGAGATTTTCTGGATTGGAAAAGTATTATTTATAAATGATGTAAAATGTTATTCTAAGTAACAAAATTAAGTTCGTACCTCAAAAGGTTGAGGGGTGCTGCTTCTTAACAGAGGCATGCATAAAGTAATGTTCATAATGATGCTTCATATTTAACCTTTGAATTGTATAAAGTAGATGTTAAATAGTTAAATAGAGTTGTTATGGTTAGAGCAAGTGACTTGTTTCTGAAAATGGGCCCAAAACAACCTCAAGGATTTGAAGGAATCAATGAGATGGGTCATTAGATTATAACTAGTCTGACAGCCAGTGAGAGCCAAAAGATGATCCTACTCAAGTTCCCAAATCCGTACATTGCTGTTACTATTTCTCTTCAGTCTTGTTTACACTGTATCTGTACTCATTTACTCGTTACTGTCAAAGTTAGGGCATTCACAGATCATAGCTGTATTGTTGAGGTAGAAGTGACAAATTTGTAGTATTTTTAATTGTTTAATCTGGGCAGCGTGGCCCTACAGTATATGATTTATATACATATTTATAAGTTTATATAAGTGGTGATTACAGAAAAACAAAACAGAGAAATGGAATTTTTAAAAATATAATCAATAAATGAAAAGAAAAACAACAGAAAAATATAAAGAGAAATTACTATTAAAGAAAAAAATATTAAAGTTTAAGTCAAAAGTACAATGCAATGATTATTCTGATTGATTGAGAAGAAGGTAATTAAAGAGGAGGGATTTGAACGAGGTGACTGTTGGTGCTTGATGGACGGCAGTAGGGATAGAGTTCCAGAGTATGGCAGTTCTGATTGGAAAGGACTTGTCAAATATAGCAGTTCGGTGGGGAGAAGGGTTAAAGTCAGATGGACGTGACCTGTTGGGATGGCATTGAATGAAGGATTTAAATTGGAGGTTCTGCAGGTTATAAGAGGGATGTTGAGTTCTGATAACCGGGTACAGGAAGGATGCAAGAAAATATCCACAACGGTAGGAAGAGTAGAGCCACAATAAAATATGGATAAATAATTCAATATTTGTTTAAATTATTTATAATATTTACAAAAATGAATATTCCAATTTAAAAAGAAACAAATAAAAAGGTTTAGGTTTAATTTAAGTAATAAATATGAAGAAGAATCTTGGTTGGGGGTGCGGTCAATAAATGAACACACAAATAAGAAAAAATTTATTATAATGTGTGTTGACGTTTATTAAAATGAACTGTTCACCAATTAATGGAGCAAATTGGATGCTCAGTTCTTCATTGTATCTTACGATTCTCGAATGTTTATTAAATTTTTGTAAGATTAATGATATATACTCCCTAGAGTATATCTTTAATCGAAAAGAAAATATGTTATGCATTGTATTTTATGATATATTTATGTTTCAAATAGTCAAGCTGATCCTATTATTAGTAATTGTTACAGTAAAGAACTTTATTTGCTTATTGATTAAACTTAATGAATCTGTTAATACTGATTTTTATCAATTTCTAACCAAAAATGTAATTTGATAAGTAAAATAATTTTATTTATTTATTTAACATGACTCTACAACTCTTTTATAGATCCCATTACAATATTAAGTAAAAATAAATATTCAATGTTTGGCATTGCTGTTAATAATTGAAAATATTTGAAGCAGGCTTATTATAGTTTACTTTCCACATAATGATGGAGCAATTGTTAAGTTGTAATGGTTTTATCACACAGGCCATATATAGTTTTTGTTTTTAAATTTCAAAGCTGTGCTAGGGATTAAATAAATGGTTTGAGTAATCTTTATTTCGTAAAGACGAATAGTGTAATGACAGATAAAGGATTCCAAATATTTTGTCAGTGAATGGTTAATTGGGTTGTCGAATGAGAGTTGGCAACGTCTTAGACCCGCCTAATGTTGTGTCGGCTACTATTGTTCAATAAACTGTGGTAGGGAATAACAGACCAGTTTATCCTGATGGTTAAGTTTTATTGTAATTACAAAACTGGAATAAAGCCTTTTATTAAATAACAGTTTAAGTTATTATTTATTTTGCGTTCTTACGATATAATTATTAGAATAATAAAGAAATGATAACTTCAATGTCTCTGACTCAAATAATTTTTTATATTCCAGTTTTGTGAGTCAAAAAATAAGTTTGTTTGTTTGATCATTTATCAAATCATAAAGCTTTTTGGCAAATCTGATTGATTAATTTTGAATTTTAAAAGAGACATTGACTATTAAAATAAATGTTGGAAACATATGGAAGCTTCTTGATATCTCACGAAATTTTTTTTTTTTTTTGTCATACTTTTCTTAAAATTATGTTCTAGGCTGAAGAAGAAGAAAAAGCAAAGAATTACCAGAAACTTGTTGACTTAGAAAAGGATGATTTAATAATATACCCTGAAGCATTTGAATGCCCTGTATGCTTAACTGATTATCCTCCAATGGAAGGAATTGTATTGAGGGAATGTCTTCATGTATTCTGCAGGTCATATATCTTACTTTTATAGTTAATTTTATT
The DNA here is from genome assembly GCA_948150685.1 of Rhaphigaster nebulosa. Taxonomy (NCBI): domain Eukaryota; kingdom Metazoa; phylum Arthropoda; class Insecta; order Hemiptera; family Pentatomidae; genus Rhaphigaster; species Rhaphigaster nebulosa. The sequence goes on along the minus strand of OX411306.1, from coordinate 118,507,480 downwards.
TGCTTATTTATGCCTATTACTTTATTTTTGAAATGTGAGATTACATATATGCATTACTCTAAGTAATTAATTATTAATTTTATTATTCCTTTAGGTTTGCTGTTTATTTATTTTTAAAAAAAAACGTTACATTTTATGTATGTTTTTATGTCATGACTAATATACACTCAGCAGCAAATAAAATTGGACACTCGTGATTTTTCCTCCATAATTCTAGTATTTTTTTTTTAATTTGTGTTAAGAATTTTTTTTTTTATAGTTTAATTAAACAAAGTATAAAATAAACAATTCATTTTTTATTATTAATGCTGCACAAATAAATTATAAAGAATAAAAATAAGAAATTAACACTTTTTTAAAAAACTGATAATCTTTATTTTCATCAGGTTTTTTGACAAGGGATGGTTTCCTAATTATTAACTCATTATTCATGAGTCTTGCATAGCGCAGGTCCCTAACCCTGCCAGGCATATTAGAAATCACATTGAACCTGATTTAAGTCACTATAAATTAGACTATATTTATGTCTAATATTGCTCCCTAAATTATCCCACAAATTCGAATTCAAATTGGGAGATTGTGCAGGCCATTCCAAAACTATAATTTCCACATGCTCCAAGTAATTGGTGACAATTTTATTGGTATATGGCGTTCATTATTCTTTATCACCAATTTATGGAGCAAATTTAATCACAGCCTCTAGGAGTACTTCCTCAATATTGCTCTGAGTAGGCGGAGCCCCATTATCCATGAAAATCAGTTCCGTACGAGCATGAAAATTTATTCCTTCCTTCCTGTTAACTTCTTTTGGAAAGATAGTCAGTGACTCGCATATTGAATATTATATTAATCTCTCCCCATGTCCTCTCCACACTGTCATGACTATGTGAATGGTGCAGACTGAAGCGAGACTCATCTATGATTAAAATCACTGTAGCTATCCGTATTGCTAGTGGGCAAATAATTGCCTTTCATCACGATGCCTTTCCAGGAGTTGTGAATCCACTTCGGGGCACCTTGCTCTAAATCCATGCTCCCTCAGTTTTCGCCATACATTGTCTAAGCTAAAGGTATTTCATGTCATTTGAAGCCTGTCCTGAACCATAGGTGCAGTTAAATGGTGATCTCTCTATACTGAGAGTGTGATAAATTGATCATCAGATTGAGTTATGGCTCTCGGTCAGTCACTTGCAGTCATTCCACTTGTAGCTGCCTGTCTCCCAGAAACGTTGTAATGCTTCATGAATAGTGGAATTGGCTGCTCAAAGTGTTGCTGCAATGTATCGAACACTTCGGCCTTCTCTTGCCAAGGTATCAACTCAGGCAATGTCTTCATTTGAAAGAACCATTTTTCTTGACCAGAATAGAAAAACAATATTTATTAACGACAAAAACACATGGTTAAAAAATTAAAGATGTTAAAAAATACTAAAACCTACTTACAATTGAGAAGAGCTGAGTCAGGTAAAGCAGCCTGCAGATAACTGAGAATTATCTCCAGCCCTATTAATCCTGAAGGGATTATTTCAATGTGTATAATCCAATTCTTCTCCATAATGACCAGATTTATCAACAAAAACAAACACATTACTCATAACCAGCCTTTAAAATTAAACCTCTGCCTGGCACTAAGGTCTTCATAACATAACCAGACGCTAGCTGTATTTTGGATGACATGCAACTTTTGCTCTGTTTCTTATCCCTAAGGATGTTAACAGATGATTTTATTGGTCAGAATTATAAGATTATACTATTATCATGTCAGAGCTATGTTTTATCTAAAAAAAAAAAAAAATAGGTTTATTTAATAAATGTGTTAACAAACAAAATATGTAATCTTTCTATTACTAATTAAATCAATTTTACATCATTAAATGATTTATACAATAATAGGCTTTTATATTATATTTTATACTTATAATAATAATAATTAAGCAATTATGTATTAATTATAAAATTACATATTAAATTTTAAACATTTAAATTTAAATCTTAAATTATATATTATATCTTATTATATTGTATTTCATTATATTTACTAAATTAGGATATATTAGGCTATGTTATATTATTAAGTTTATTTTTTATACAACTATAAACAATTATGAATACATATACTAATTTATATTTTATCCAGAGGTATATGATTAACTAAATAAAATAAATAATAAATAAAATGATTATTAATGAATAATAATAAATGAAAAAGTTGAGAGAAGTATCTCAAATTCGTACTTAAATTCTGTTGAAAATTTAGTTACACCAGCAGGTGCTAGGTGTTCAATGGTCGGCATATCACTTATTTCTCTTCAACGCACAGTTTAACACTGAGGAATTCAGGCAAGGCCCTATAATCCTTTCTCAGATTTTAAAGAAAGAGTTACAGGTAGAATAATTTCATCACAAAAATTAATGGATTTTTTTTTCCTGATATTAACGAAAATATGTGAGAATACCTGCCCGGCGGAGGGTTAAAAATATCAAGTGCCCAGATTTATTTTCTGCTGAGTGTATAAACATTCATTGACTTTTTTTATCTTTTTTTTTATCTGTGTTTCACGTCCTTTTCTACTCCTATTAAAGCAAGCAGCCATCTGCCCGACCCTTGGATCGTAGAGAGCTTATATTGTGCGTGCGTTAGTGCCTAAAGTTTTATTTCAGATAAGTTTTATAAAAACAATTAGTTCTAGCTTCAAAGTAAACCATTGTGCTGGACCCTCAGGGGTCCAAATTCAGCCTAATTTTGACCAATTGGCAAATTAAAAAAAAAAGGAAAATGAATCAAAAATAATCTACCTGTAAGTAACAGCTTTTCTATATTATCTATCGGACGATGAAGACTACCAAGAATCAATAAACAGTGCAAAAAATTAACCTTTTCCACCAATAGTTGTATGTAACGCATTTGATGATTACGAAAAACTTTTAAAATCAATAAATGAAAACAAAGTTGGGGAAATAAACATCAAATATCGAACAAATCAAAATATTTTCGTAACATATTCAGATGACTTTAAAAAAGTTCAAGTTCAATTATTAGAAAAAGGTCAGGAATTTCATTCATACACACCAAAAACTGAAATCAAACCTAAAATTATCATGAAAGGAGCTTCCCCAAATTTTGAATGTGAATTCATAAAAAAAAAGACTTAACATTGAAAGGAATTAAAGTTATCAAAGTAACACAAATGATTAAAAAAAAAAGAAATCCCTCATGTCAGATTACCTATCTGGGTCATTATTCTGGACGACAAACTTCAACTAAATATCATTTAAAAAATAAGAGCAGTGGGCAACGTCATTATCAGTTGGGAAACGTATATAAATAAGAAAGAAATAATACAATGCTTCAACTGCCAAGCTTTTAATCATTTATCGATCAATTGCCATAAAAAACCTAAATGTATGAAATGTTCGGGGACTCATCACACCCACAATTGCTGAAATGAAAATATTGACAATTTCTTACCAAAATGTGCCAACTGCAAGGGCCCACACACAGCTAACTTCAAAGAATGCTCTCATTACGAAAAAAATGCAACCCTGAGACTGAGTAAACAATCACGTAAAGTGCAACTCTCAAGTCTCAGAAGTATGAATTCAAAAAAAGAGTTCCCAGATCTTCCTAAGTCTACAGCTAAATGGCCTCAAGAAACTTTTTAACTCAAGATAAAGAAAAGGAACCATCTATGATGGATATGTTAAAGGAAATTAAATCTATATTCAGCACTTTTTCTGTTAAATTATATTATAATTATATGTTAAATTATATTCTTCAAAATTTCTGCTATTTTGAAAATTTTCAAACAAATACTGGCTAAAATGAATACAGCAGAAGACGGAATTTCAAAATTCTTCATATTGTTTGAAGGCATTATTGCTCTACTGGATTAATGGACTATATGTATTATCTTTACAATTACGCTATTGTATTAATAACTTCTCTATACTATTTATTTATACAAATTGCAGATTTATTCAAATTCTTAAAATTGTACACAGTTAACTTCGCATACAATTACAAAAATCCAATTTATATGACCTATAACCATTCACATATAACAATTTTAATAAACAATCTCAGGTTCTTATCTCTGCACAGTCCGGCCAACCTAGAATTATGATCCCATCCCACTGGATCATAATACATCACTATAAATACATCACTATGTTATTGCTAACGTAATATTATGAGCTTAGTTTTACTATAATTTCTTTAAAGTGTCTAATTAAATTAATAATGAACACATATTATTATTTTAATGTTTATGGCTCATAACTCTATAAATTGTTTAGTTTGGAACGCTCGATCCTTTAAAAATAAACTACTCGAATTAAAGGACTTTATGTCTTCTAACAATCCAAAAATCTTGGCAATAACTGAAACCCATCTATCCCCATCAAATTATGACAAAGTGAAAATTCCTAATTTCAACATTTATAGATCGAATAGAGATCGAAATGGAGGCGGTGTCATGCTTATCATCGATAAATCATTTAAACAATCTCATTTAAAATCCGTAGAAGTGGTTGCTGTTAATTTACACTTGATTAATAATTGTAGATTAACTATAATTTTTCTATATTTACCACCAAGCCAATCCATCTGTTTCCATGACTTAAAAAGATTATCAGCCTTAAATGAGCGGGTACTTATAATGGGAGATTTAAACAGTAAAAATAAATTATGGAATTGTCATAATACTGACAAAAATGGCAAACTACATTTAAATATAGCTTCACTTCTGAAACTCCAAATTTTTTTCCCGGATAAACCTACGTATTACCCTACTAACGGGCGTTCCAAGCCAAGTACACTCGACATCTTATTAACGAAATCATTTTATTCACTGAGCCGTCTTATATCTCTACCAAGTTCGGACCACAACCCAGCTTTATTTCGCATCAAATTAAACACAATTATGCAACCTCCCACTGCTAAATACCTAAATATAAAATATTTCTAAATGATAATTTAGAATTCAATCCGATACTCAACAATAAAGATGCAATAGATGAAGCAATCAGCAACCTATCAGATTTGATTTCCACCACAGCTCACCAATTCATACCCAAAAGATATCTTGCTCCAAGAGTTGATGAAATTCCTATTTCTCTTAAAATTTTAATTAAATTAAAAATAAAGTCCAATACTCGAATTCCACTACACTTAAGAAATTTCTCACTAAACTTACAAGTCTCCTTAGAAAGAAACTCTACGAGTGGAGAAACAAAAACTGGTCTAAAGCACTAGAATCATTTGAAAAAGGTTCTAAACCCCTATGGAAAATACACAAAGTTTTCACCAAAAGAAATCAATCAATACCTCAAACCTCTAATGCTACATTCGAATACGATTTAAATAAAAAACTAAAGATTTTAGCCGATCACTTTGCAAGTTTTCAAAACAATCCGAATAACTCAATCTCAAAATATCATTTAAATAAAGTAACTAAAACTATTGAAGACTGTAGGACTTTAATACCAGCTTCCGCTGGTTTTAAACACACTTCTCCGCAGGAAGTCGCGACTCTCATCAAGTCCCTCAATATTAATAAGTCACCCGGCCCCAGACCTGCAATATTAATTAAAACCCTTTCAAAAAAAGCAATAATTCACATTTCAAATTTTTTTTATAGCTGTATGAGAATTAAATACTTTCCAGTCAATTGGAAAAGTGCAAAACTTATCCTTTTGATCAAACCACATAAAGATCCCGAATTACCTGCAAGTTATAGACCCATTAGCCTTCTTAATATTTTTTCAAAACTGTTTGAAAAAATCATAAAGCATCGCCTTACTCAACATATTTTAGCCAATAACATTTTAATAAACGAACAATTCGGATTCCGACATTCCCATTCAACTACCAGCCAATTAGCTCGTGTTGTAGATAATATAACCGAAAATTTTAATTATAAAAAACATACCGGCATGATCCTTATCGACATTGAAAAAGCGTTCAATACTGTCACTCCAAATTTACTGATTTATAAATTAATAAAACTTAACATCCCAAGATATCTAATATTACTTGTAGAGTCATTTTTAAGCAATAGGTCTTTCTACGTATCAGTCAATAATTTATCTTCCCTCATTTACTACACTATTAATGGTCTCCCACAAGGATCCTGCCTAAGCCCAATATTATTTAATTTATTCATAAATGATTTTTCTAAAATCAAAAACGTCGATATAGCCCTCTTTGCCGATCACACAGCGTTATTCTCTTCCTCTTACCTCCATGATAAGATGAATAGACGCCATGATCTATAGATTAACTTTAGCATTCAAAAAAACATCCAAATACCTTAAAAAATGGGGACTACAGCTCAACATAGACAAAATGTTTCCCTATTTTAATAAAAAATCAAAACTTTCTTCTAGTAATAAATTGATTACATATAAATCTGGATTAAGACCAATCTTAACATAGGCTTGTCTTATTTGGAATTTCAAAAGTGCAACTAACTTAAAAAAATTACAAGTATTTCAAAATAAATGCCTCAGAATTGTCAACAATTATCCGTATTACACCAAAATAACAAAGATGCATTCAGAATTAAATATATCCTATATACAATATTACCTATTCAAACTAAATCATTCATTCTTTCAATCATGCCTCCACTCTCTAAATCCTTTGATAACTGAAATACATAATTATACAAAAGCTACGACACACAGATATAAACATAAATGAACAAAATATATATTAATTTAAGAAGCCTGTGTTTTATTTTAATATCTTGTATTTCATTTAAATAGCCTGTATTCTATTAATTTTCAGAACAGTGTTGGGTTTTTTTTCTTTCTCATTTTTATTTTTACCAATAAATAAAATATAATTTATGTCCAAATAAGTTGTATAAAAAAAACAAAAAAATGTATTTTATAAGGGTACATCCTGAATCAATTATAAATGCTCAATGTAATACTATTTATGGAATAAACTATATTTATAAAAAAACAACATAAAATATATATATATATATATATATATATATATATATATATATATATATATATATATATATATATATATATATATATATATATAAGGAAAGCAGGATGAGACTAAAACATTCATTAACAATACCCATGTAATGATAATTGGAATGCTGCCTGCAATAAGTTTTTAACTGATGTTTAATTGACTTGACCAATAATATCTACTTTATTCACCACTTTAAGATTTCAAAATTTATAGTTTTGAGAGATATAACTGAATACATACAAATGGATTAATAACTGAAGTTCCCAATTCTAAAATACTTTAATTTATACTTTGTACTTAATTAACTCTATTTTATTTTATAAATAAATATTGGATGAGATTATTAAAATTCTTCAATTTATCATAAAAAATGAAATATGTTCACAGAAATTGCATCAGTAATACTATTCAGTTTAGTGAGGAAGCTGAAGTCAAATGTCCTTTCATAGACAATAACTACACATGTGATAGCACTTTGCTTCAACGCGAAATAAAAGCTGTATGTAATAAATTTACATAAGACATGTAGGAAGGTAAAATATGAATTGAAAAATTAATATCATTTGGCCTTCTCTAGTTAGTAACTCCTGAAGTGTATGAAGAACATCTTGCTAAGTCCATTGCACTGGCTGAAACAAAGATAGGAAATGCATTTCATTGTAAAACACCAGATTGTAAAGGTTGGTGTATCTATGAAGACAATGTAAATACCTTCCATTGTCCTGTCTGCACTCATATTAACTGTTTGACATGCCAGGTAATTTTAGATTCTAGATATTACATTATTTTTTAAGATTAATAACTTTCACTCCCCGCCTAATCCAACTGATGTGAGAAATCCAGCCTCCCATTATTTCTATCCTGTTTGTTTACTAATTAGTTTTTCTTGCTTCAAAGCCTCAATACCTTCCTATCTTGGTACAAGGATCACTAAAAACAATATGACTCTCTGTTTTCCTCTTTATATGAGTTTATTAAGTTCTTTTTACACAAAAGATAATCTCTCATATATTCTGTCTCCCAATCAATCCTAATCTCCTCCTTGGAAATTTGTCAGTTGGTTCAGCTTAATTTTTAATGATTCATTCTTTATCCTTCTTAACAACTTTATATGCAAATTTTAATCACTGTGATATTACTTCAACCAAATTTGTTGTTGGATACAGGCCACCCACTATGAATTTTCTATTACATAGAATGTTTTGCTGATAGAAAGATGAGTCGACGAGGAGCATAAAATGCTCATAATTTTAAAGACCCCAATGATATAGAACATATCTCCAATATTATTCTTTATAAAAGCTGAATCTGTATGTTTTGACAAAGGTGATTCAGATGATCAAAACAAAGAAAGATTCCGACATTGACCACATTGTTGATTTGCCCAATGATGAGGAATATATTAAGGCAAATTTCTATTAACTGAAAAAAATATTAAGAATAACGTCAAGAAGATGAGTTCATAATTAATTTATTTGTGTGCTTGTATGTATGAATGTATGGCTAAATTAAAGAGCAGTTAAAAATTCAAAATGGAAATTCAGTTTAAAATACATATCTCAAGTTTATAAAAATTATTTATGTTCAGCGTTAATCATAATTTTTTTTTTTATGCGAACAGGTTAGCTATGGACCAGGCAAATATCATTTATTTTTACTCCTTTCTCCTGTTTCTTCCTTATCCAGAGGTCTGTCATTCTTTTAGAGTGAAGTACTTTCGTTTCTTCAGTCCATTTATTGCCAGTGTGTTTTTTCTTATCTCACATAAGAAAATTTATTTTGTTAATGCGTTTTGTAAATTGCTCTCTGTTTACACTGTCTCTATCACTAATTTTAAGTTTTCGGAGTTCTTCTTTGATTTGTTTAGTGTGGCCTCTCAGGCTTTTCATGCTAAATATTTTTTTAAAAATTTGTTTATTGATTCTGGAAGGATTTATTCCTATCATGTGCCCATAGATTTTCCTTCTTTGTTTCCGTAGTTTGGTTTCCATATTTTTTATTTTTCGATAAATTTCCTGATTTGTTCTTAGAGCAGTATCCTTGTTCTGTAATTTTGGGTCCGTGGATTCTTTTGAATATTCTCCTTTCAATTTTTAGAAGTTTATATAGATTGGGAAGTTGGCTGTCTCTATACGATACATGATCACTAGCGTGAAAAGCTGAAAGGCCCTGGCTCCAGATCATTTTTTAAAATACATCTATGTATTGTACTAAAAATTAAACGTTTTTATGACATTAGAAAGCCCTAAATGCAATGGTGAGATCCTAATTATTGGTTTTATGGCTTCTTAATGTTATTAAAGGTGTAGTTTTTAGAGAAATTCGGATACATTACAAAAATATATTTTTAAAAATGATTTGGAGTTAGGACCTTTTAGCTTATGACGGCAGATTATTGGTTTGACTATGGAGCTGTAATGCTTTATCTTGGCATTAATAGAGAGATGAATATGAGAACGCAATAGTTGTGATCAGATAAAGTCCATGCTAACACTTGCGATTACCACTTTGTACATAAAATCTTCTCCCACCATGAACTAAATTGTCCTTTACGCTTAAAAATGAGAAAAAGGTTCAGTAACTTTCTATTCTTTGAATTAAAAAAGTCGCCTGCAGGATAAGAAAACTGTTAACCCTCCTTAGGTCCACTCGGACCTCATGCATATGTTTTTTGTATCCCAAGCTCGTAAAAATAGAGAGACATTTATGAAATTTTATTACATTTTTTAAAACTATCTGTTGCGTTGTTGATTAGAGAAAATGAGCAGCATACGATTTATGGCAATTTTTTTTCTTCTCACAAAAACCATGGCTAGGATATCTGGATCCGACTTGGTAATTTACATCTATAAAATTTTTGGTAAGAAATCAAGACAAAGCGTGTCTCACCTGGTAATTAGTCTTATTTTCTTCACCTAGTGGTGTGAGGGTTAACTTTAATTTTGTACACATTCACTGGTATAGTTTTTACCTACACCTATTGACAGACAAAATTAACTAAAGGATAATTGATTTATTGCAATGAAAAGCATAATGCAAATGAAAGAAATGTTTGTAACATAATACAGTTACTTTTAACAAACAAAATTTAAAATTCTAAATTATTATATTTTAATTTCTTCTAACTTAACTTCAAACGTTAAATGCAAATAAATTTTTACAAAAAAGTATTGAAAAAAATTAGTTTTAGGACATTATTTATTGATCACAAAATTTATAGCTGCTTCGACCATAGAGGAGAAAATGAACTACTGTGGGAGAGGTAGCACCTGTTGCAATAATTTTTTTTTTAAATTATTTTGTTGGTGCTTTAGAAAGTAATTCCCATACAAAAATGTCATTTAGTATTAACAAAAATTAAAACTTTACTGGTGACCACAGGGGAAAGAAACATGAAATAAGCTCTGGGGCTGAAAGGTCAATTTAATTTACTTATAAATGATTTTTGTTCTGATTTTGAAAGGATAAAATATTTGTGTATTGCAACAAATAAGTATATTATGGCATATATCTGTTAAGAAATAAAATAAAAATCAATATGAATAAATATTGTTCTTTATAAATTACAGTACAAACAATGATGAATAAGACCTACACTGCAGAATTGTATAACTAAATACTTTATTATTTTTTTAGGCAATCCATGAAGGACTTAATTGCAAACAGTTTCAAGAACAGTTAAATACTAATTCAGATATGAACATTGAAGCAAAAAGAACAAAAGAAATGCTTCAGGTAAATATTTGTGTTCTTAGAATTAACTGTTAGTCTTAATTTGGAAATCTGTGGGATGTTTTGTACTTGCCATAGGGTTCACAATTCGATTTCAGTGTTTCCAGATTCATTAATGAAGCAGAATCGTTAATGAATCTATAATTTTTTTTATCATAGAATTTGAAAAATCTTTCATCCTAGTCATCATATATAATATAATAAGCTTTTATTTTAGTGATTATGAAATGATTTTCTTATTTGCTGTTTCAAAATTTGTTGGTTGAAAATCAATCAATTCTAAGAATAAGTTTATATAAAGTAATTAATAACCTAGTTTTTCAAGCTGAATTAATCTACTTTGCTGCTTCTTGGGTTTTACTATTAACAATGTTATCATCAAATGTTTAAATATTTTAAATACTTCAGCAATGATTAGACTTCAAGATGAGCTACTAAGGTTATGAATCATATCCAATGATAATCAAAAAGTATTTTTTTAATGATTTATATGGAAAAGTATAATGTTGTGATTATAAAAAAGCAAACATTTATAAACAAAAATGTATTTATTCATATCTTCGTAAATAGTTTATAAAATTAGAATATGATAAATTGTAAGGTGATTAAAATGGCCATCTTTAATAATTTATTTCGGTTTCCAGTTATATGATAATTAAGATTTCTTAACATTTTGCAATAAATGACGTCAAAGGAAAGATATTAGAAATGTAATCACCATTTAACCCTTCGCTGACAAGGCTGGGTCAAATGTGACCCATGGCACCATTCCTTTTTGAACTGTGCATACTAAGGTGTACTCAACGACATCTACTTTAGTACAACTAAGTGTGTGCAGGACAAAAAGGAATGGTGCCTGTCGTATTTGGCCCCATCTTATCAACATAGGTTTGACTTAGAAATTAAAGTTTAGTTTTATTTATTTATATTGCTTATGTTTATATTTGAGGTCTGTGGCAAAAAGAAAATTAGTCCCAGTACCAAAAAGACAAGATGGGGAAATGCAGGGATAGTTCAAAGAGTGAAAGAAAAGAAGAATGCCTGGAAAAAATATGTAATAATCAAGAACGAGGCTGATTGGCAAGATTACACTCAGAAGCGAAACCTATGTAAGAGTTTCATAAAAGATGCCAAAGATGGATCATGGCATCAGTTTGGAGAGGAAATAGAGAGGAACCTTCAAGAGAATAGTAAGCGTTTCTGGAGTATAGTGAAATGTCTGAGAGGAAGGAGAGGGAAGCAGGTGAGAAATATAAAAAATGCGGATGGACAAATTACCATTGATAAAAAAGAGATCCTGGAGTTGTGGAGAAGTCATTACCAAGAGAAATTCGCATATGTCAATCATGTGGACCATGTGAATTTGGGTAGAGGATGTTTAAGGACTGCGGTAGATCAACCAGAGGATATGGACAACTGAATCACAGAGGATGAAATAGAGATGGCAGTTGATAGTATAAAGATTGGTAAGGCTAGTGGTCCTGACGACATCTCTCTGGAACTTGTCAAATTTGGAAGAGAAGAATTGAAAAAGGCCCTTCAAATGCTATTCCAGGAAATTTGGAATGAGAATAAGATACCAGAAGAATGGGAGCAAAATATTATTATTCCCATTCATAAGAAAGGAAGTCACCATCTGTGAGATTTACAGACCAATTTGCCTGTCTTTGGTGATATATAAGCTTTACACTTGAGTACTGGAATGACGCCTGCGATATTATGTCGAAAAGGACATTGAGGAGGAACAGGCTGCTTTTCGCCCTGGCCGACAAATGAAAGACCACTTATTCTCCCGGAGGATGGTGGCAGAGAAGGCATGGGATCGAGGACGGAACGTATACCTTGCTTTCCTTGACTTGAAGGCTCCGTTTGACTCACTTCCACACCAGGTAATCTGGAATGCTTTGGAAGAGAAGAAAATGCCTCCAAATGTAATAAACACTGTGAAGTCAGTGTATCAGGACCCGAAAGGTATAATTCGCCTCAATGGTTCACGATCTGCACTGTTTAGATTCTATAAAGGAGTGAAACAGGGTGACAGTCTGAGTTCCCTCCTTTTCAACATTGTGATGGACCAAGTATGGAAAATATGCAAGAGAATTCCTAGAGCAACAGCAGGATATTGGAATCTGATTCCTGTACTGGTCCAAAGTTTTATATATGCAGATGACATAGTTGTGATTGCAGATAAGTCTGAACGTCTACAAGTAGCTGTTGATGAATGATCTGAAGAATTAAAAACGAAAGGAATGAGCATAAACCCCAATAAGAGCAAAATTATGCATATAGGAAGGACAGACCAACAGCTTACAATAAACTGCCTTGGACAGAACCTCGAAGTTGTGGATGATTTTGATTTTGATCTAGGTGCTGTCATAAATAGTGATGGGCGAATAGATCGAGAGGTACTGAACCGAATAAGAAAGGTGAATAGCGCATTCTTTCAAATATCTTCGACATTGGAAGGCAAGCGAGAAGTTAGTAAAGAGGCAAAGCTACACCTATTCAAGACTGTATTCTTGCCTGTTCTTCTCTATGGGTCAAAAAGCTGAATGGTACTTAAGAATCATGCGAGACAACTTACCGCAGCGGAAATGAAGTACCTACGAAAAGTCACGCGAAAAACCAGACGGGGCTGTATAAGAAATAACAGTATCCGTGCCATACAGGGAGTGAAGTCAGTTGTTGAAATTCTCTAAGAACGTCAATTAAAATGGTATGGCCATGTTTGTAGGATGGGAGATGAGCGAAAGGCCCGCTGGCTGATGGAAGCACGACCAATAGGAAACCGTGGTTGTCCGATGGATCAACTCCGAAGAATGGCTTTGGACAGAGACACTTACAAGAGATGGACTGAGGTTACTCCACGTCTAACAGCACAAAGGAGATATTGAAAGAAAAAAAATGTTTATATTTACATATTATTTAATATATTATATGCTTATGTCCACCTTTCTTTTTGAGAGATTCAGCAAAGAATCCTGATAAATTAATTCATACCATATAAAGCACTAAATTATAAATTAAAAAAAATAAATAAACAAATTTTCACTTAATTTCATAGATATTTTTAAAAAAGAAAGAAAGGCATTTTAAAAATAACTTTTTATTTATCTTTGTATAAACATCTGAATTTCGACATGAGGTATTTCTTCCTCTTGCATTTTTTACAGCTTTCAAGCAAGAATGTGAATTCTTGAGTGATATTATCATACTCTTCCTTCACAATAATCTGCTGGCTAAGCTTGAAAGCAGCTACTGAACAAATCTCGTAGATAAGAATATTTTATTTAAAATATATCCTTCTTCTATTGTAATAGGATTTACATCAAAATGTAGATTTAGTGTTACATGATAGCCACTAGACATTCTGATTGAAGATTTTACTAGGGTATAGATAAACATTATTAATATGGAAAAGAGCAGTCATTTTTTAGATTTCTTAGTTTTTCTATTTTGGATTTCCCATAATTTTTTATTTATTTCTCAATACTTATAGAGTAATTTTCAATTGAAATGTTAGAAAATTATTTTCCTCCTATAATGTAGTAATAATACTACATTGGAGCCTTTTTACAAGTATTTAACTTGTGGGCCACTCTATATTAAGGGTTTTTTAATGCAACTTCATGTTCCGATTTGAAGTTGTGATTGCTACATCACAACTACCATACTCTAGCCACACAGCTACACTGACAATTATTGAAAATTGTATTAAATGAAAGAAATATGACATTTGAAAATAGTTCTATGTATAATTTCTAGATATATTTAATATAATTTATTTCTTGGTATTTTTATTAGTAATTGAATCACTTCATGTTAAAAGGGGTATTGTCACCATGCCAATGGCCAAAAAAAATTCCTTTTAGCATGAAGTGATTCAATCATTATGAGTATTTCACACTTTAAAAGTTAGCATAAATGCTTTTGCCAAGGATTTTTTTATTTATTAATCTGAAATGGAAGTTCTTGGTTTATTTAATTTATTTGTTTTTATTAGGAAATGGTTGATCGAGGTGAAGCAATGAACTGTCCAACTTGCCAAGTAGTTTTAATGAAAAAATGGGGTTGTGATTGGCTGAGGTGTTCAATGTGTAAGACTGAAATATGTTGGGTTACAAGAGGTCCCCGATGGGGTCCAAATGTAAGTATTTCTTTTAATTTTATTTCATGCATAAAATTAGAGAAACTTTTGAAACCTGTAGATAGTTTAAAACATACAATGTGTTTTAAATTATTACAGTCTTATCTTTTCATCTTTAATTTTGGATACTATTATTTGCTTTTACTGTTTTTGTTTTTATTAATTTTATTATGTTTGCCATATAATATTTATGCTAATACTCTTAAGGCCCCTCTGTTATCTATTTTTTTTAAAGATAATTTTTTTTATTTTTTAAATTAGTCTAGCTTACATTTGTCTAAATTACTTGATATGATTATTAACAAAATTATCGTCATGACTTAATGGCGTAATTCATTTATCCACAAATATTTAATATCACAATAACTATAGATATTCACAACCTATTTTCACTGTTCTTCATTTATAGGGCAAAGGTGATACTAGTGGAGGTTGTCAGTGTGGCGTTAATGGAGTAAAATGTCATCCTAAGTGTACTTATTGTCACTAGTCTATAAAAATCTTGACTAACTAGTTTTAATTTAATGTAATATAAAATGTATTCTAATAATTTTTATAAATAATAAATTATTTTAATTTATGAATTATTAATTGCTCTGAATTCTTCACCTCCTGTTCAATAACATACTCTTTATATTGTACATAAGCAGTCAAAATTAGTACCTATATGAAATAATAGATTACAATTTATAGATTGTTAATTGACATAAAAGCCATTCCATCCAGTTAATTTAACAGTAAGCGTTACAGCTGTTATATGTGGCATTGAATTTCAAAAATAGCCAAGTCCATTTTCCAATGTTTATTTTATTTTTTATTCAACAGTTTTTGTTCCAGATTATCATGAGGTGAAAGAATTTCTTCTAAAAGTAGTTAAATCACATGTGACAACTATTTTTGGAAGAAAATAATATAATAAATAAAAAATAGGAAATAAAAATTTGAAAATGGTCATGGCTGGTTTTGATTTGGAACTCTATGCCTCATATAAAGACAGAATGCTAACTGTTGTTAAACTTAATAAATAACTGATAACAATGGTCAGTAGGAAACAATAGTTAAAAGTATCAGTTTATAAATTAAAAGCCCATTTCTATAATGCCATCTTTTCTATCAATATTTCAAATGAATTAAAAAAAATATATATATTATCCTAACAAGATTTTTTTATTAAAAAAAAAGTCAAGAAATTATTTCAAGAAGTATGCAGATAATCTGAATACAATTATTTAAATTAAAAAAATATATTGAAATTTGGAAATATCACCATAGGAAAAGATTAACTCAGAAATGTGAAGCGATCAATTTTTATGATTGCATTAGTTATACTGGTTGTGGCTTATTAGCATTTTTTTTTTGCGTGTTAAGAGTGTTAAAGGATATGTCTAAATTGCTACTAAAACTTCAATTTATTTTATTTTAAAATGCAAGAAAAACTGAATTATGGGTAAAGCATACAGTGAAAAATATATCCTCATAACTACATGAGAATCAATGAAATACATGAAGAATAATGAAGTAATAATAGACATAGAAGAAAAATATAACCTAATTATTCCTAAAAACTGATCAACACAAATAAAAACCTAGGCAGTGTAAGAAAAAAATAAACATAAATACATGTAATTGTAGGACTGGAAAATTAAAAATCTTGTAGAGATAAGAAGAAATATCGAATTTTTAACTGGAACAAGATGCAGGGAAAGATTGTGTAAAATGAAGTTATTTATTAGAGATAAGAATATAAATACAAAGAAATTGGTACTGAACAGGTCAAAAAAAAAAAAATCCATAATACCTCTTTCAGGTAATGACTTTGTCACATTTATTATTAATATTTAACTTTTGTGAATACATGATTATAAGTTACTTTAATTTTAATATTTTGAAAATTTTTAATGTCTTTGGGGTTATACAGTTGATTATTTAGTTGCACGGAGCAATGTTTCAATAATTTGTTTCCCTTTCAATAAAAATAAATAGATGCTATAATATTGCACAAAAACCAATGGTTATGGCATGAATAAGATTTGTTATATGTATTAAATAACCTAATTGAAATTATTGCTCACAGTGCTTAGGTACAATTTTACAATGAAATAAGATAACTTAATTTATAATTCACTTAGGTAGTCATTTTAGTAAAATTTTGCACTTACCCTTATTGGTTCATATCAATTATTTCATGCTCAGATTTTACATACATAATAAGAATTGCGGGTATAATTTTTAATGTTTTAATTTGTATGTATATAGAATAAAGCCATAAAACTTTCCTTTCTGTTATGGAATTTGATTTAGTTTTATAGAGAAACAAATAAAATAAATCTTTTCAAATAGAAAGGTGTTGTTTTAAGTTTCATTAACAAACATATACGAACTTTATTATCAACTTGGTGTCTTTTAAAAAAATAATGATTCTGATTTCTACGTTGATGACCTGCAAAGTTAATTATACTATATATGAAATAACGTTTAATCAAATTTGCATTCTAAAATTATTTCATTTAACATTGAAGATAAAAATTACTTTTCGAAAAAAGAAATTTTCCTTTCCAAGAAGTTAACTTCTCTACATATCGATTTTATTTTCTTCTGAAAGCAATTTTAATAATTCATAATTTAATTTTTTTATTCAAGTAATATCATTGTAGGCTTCTTACAGTGAAGTAACTACCACCATTAGCATTTTTTTTTTTAACTGCCATAATATTTATGCTGGAATTTCATTATTGACTTATTATGTCTGTCATACTTTCTGTAGGAAATTTTATTATTGCATTGTAGTAACCAGAAGATCAGGACCATTTAAAATTACAAAGAATTAACTTTGAGCACTGGGAGAACTTTAAAATATTGAAGAAAGTATAATATCAATATTATATAGTAACAACTACTTTCTTTCAAACTTTAAAATTATTTTGATAATAAATTTGTCTCTTGAAATGAAAACTTAATCATCTAAATTAAAGGGAAAAAAATCAATGCCTTTAGGTTGATTAATAAATACTTATAAATCAGTAGCAGGACCCCCAACTATTACCAGTCCAGGTAAAATTTCAGTTTTAATTGACATTTTCCTTTCATCACAAACCATTCCATTTTCTGTTGCTATTATTTCATTTTCAAAATCCTTTGCCACTCCTATTAATAATTTTACACTATCAAAGGAATCATGCCTTAAGAAGTTTTTACTTTTCTTCGTGCTATTACTGCGTGATTTAGTTTTCTCTGGGGTTACAGTTTTGTAATTTATTTCTATATTATTTTGATTGTTATTGTATCGCTCATTTGCATTAATAATTTCTGATGTGCTTTCTTTTGAATATGATGAACTGTTTCCAATTAGTTTAGATGGTGATTTGACAATTTTGTGAGATGGAGAATTAGCGATATTTACACTTTCCTTATTAGATGAACTTCTGCTTGATTTTACAGAAGCCGGTGCTTCATGAGGCGAGAATATGACACCAGATGATTGAAGTGTGTCAGATTGTTTACTGTTGCTTCGGGTATTTGCTGGAGATGAATATAGAGATTTTGGTTTGTTAGTAGCATAATTATTGTTTGAAACAAAGCCCTTTTGTTGGGAAACTGATGATTCTATAGCCTGTTGAGATGGAGCAATTGTCGAACCATTGATGGTGATAACATTTGATGTTTTTGAACCAAAATTGGCAGGAGTTTCTCGTCTTAATGAATTTCGATTATAGTTGGTTTTCCTCAGCATCGCCTGTAATATCAAAATTTTAAAAGACCTTCTTATTTCAATAGAAAATATTATTATCAGACTTATAGATAGTTAAAGTCACCTGAAAATTAAATGGTGGCTCATCATCATTTGAAGGATCATTTCTTGGTATTTGTTTTCCTTTTAACTCTAACTCAGCTATCGGATTGACTTTCAACTGGTTCTGCTTTACTAATTTTTCCCTAAAATAACAGTAATTCAAAATCTCATGAGTTAAAAAGAACTTGATAATTCATAAATGAACATATTTTTATAAGGACAACAAACCTATATGGACTCTTGTTTACCGGACTTCCATTTAATGTTAAATCAATATCACCATTATTGGCTGCTGTTTCATTAGTCACCACTGAGATAGCTTTTGCTTCTTCTTCTATCATGCTTAAGCATTTAGGCTCATTACGATGGGGACTTTTTATTCCTTTTTGCCGTGGACTTTTACATATTGTACTATCAGGCTGAGGATTTTTACATTTCATTACATTGGTATCTTGTTGCTCAACATTTTCCTTTTCATCAAATTCTTCATTAGTTTTGTAATCAGATTTTTCATCTTCGTACTGATCTTCAATCTATTCAAAGAAAATTTTCCAATAAATCCTAGGTCAAACTAAAATTAATAAGAGTAAAAAATGTTTGGCATATCTTACTATACTTTTTTTCTTAGAAAAAAATATGAAAATAATAAGATCCCTCTTTATCTTTATACAGAGGTAAGATGATACCAGACTTGGTTTTCACGATGATAGCAGTTGGTACATAAAGTTATAGTTGCCAGCTAGACATAATCCCTAACAACATTAATTTAGTTTATCTATACCGGGCCTCTAGTTACTTCTTGAAGTACCTACTTAGTTATTTTCATGAGGTTGATTGAAAATAATTGCTTAAGGGTTCTGGGAGTCTAATCCTTCTCTTCAAGGATCAACAAAGGCTCCATCAATCTACCGATTTTTTAAAAAAAATTCTCATTAAATCTGACATTATTTCTATTATTATTATTATTTTTTGTTTTTCAATTTGAGTTCAAACAGAAATTCAGCTCAGACAGACTGCAGCAGTGACTGAAAAATTTCACTCAAACATCCAGCTTCCTGGAAAAAGGTCATCACTTGGTCAAAAAAAAAAAAGGTCAATCATGGTTTTATGAATACATCAAACTAAAAGAAAAAATATACAAACAAATGAAAGGGTCCAAAAAAAAAATCAAATAAAAAAAAGTCATGCTGCTCATCTTTTTTTGTTTTAAATTGATTGTGTTAAAATCCATGTAGACATCTCATGGCTTCCAAGAACATATATGGCTTCATAGTATTTTGAAGAGAATAGGATTGATTTACTTTAAACTTTGAAAAAATTCACATTTTTATTAGACAAACAAAAAGAGATTATTTTTTGTTGAATAGTATTCTTATTACTGTTTGATTTACTGATATAGCTTTCAAAAAGTGAATAATACAGTTAAAACAACAATTAGTAAACAGCAGAGTTTTCTAAAAATGACCAGAAATATTTGTTCATAATTTTTGTATCTAGATAACATCATCTAAATATAATTAAGTACAAGTTTCAGATAGTTAATTATCATCTTTAAGTAAAATAATTTTATTTACCCTTTTGGTTTTAGAAACTTTTATGAATGCTGATTTAAATTAATACTAATAAGGTATTCTCATTGATAAAAAACAACATACATTTTGCATAAAGGAGGCAAAATAATCACATCACATAAACAATTTCACTTGGTAATATGTTGTATAATTAGTTATGTTTACATGTTTCACATTAATTAAAAATCAATCTGGTGATATAAAGTTGTTTTTAAATTTTGTTTTTTGAGTTAATTAAAATTACAATAAGTATTAAAATATTCAATCTTACCTGAAATAAAATTTGTCATGTGGAAACATGATTGTATATTTACAGTGAGGTGAACTTTCAAAATAATATAAGGTAAACTTTATTAAATCCCGAAGATCTATTCAACACATTTTGAATATTGGTTCAATACCAATACTTTAATATTAAATAATAGTGTTTATTAATACAATGGTGAATATTATAATTGATGATAAAAAAATGTTTATTAATATAATATTATTCCTTAATTTTTTTTTTCTAGAGATAAACTTATATTTTTTTCTGATTACTAGAAAAAATAGTAAAATAGAAAAAATAAAAATAAAAAAAGTAGTGACAATTGAACAATAACATAAGATAGAATTTCATCCTTAATGACACAATACCTTTAGTCTCAAAATATAAGAATTTTAACTCATTGTGTCACTTTATTATTTGTTGTCGCTTTTAAATATGGGGATTTCAATCTTTTGAAGTGAAAGAGAGTTTTCAAGGGTTCTTCATTAAAAAAATATTTTGGCTTTTTCTATCAGTACCTCATTATATAATTCATTTGGAGACTTCCTTAGTCTATTGTTCACATAGAAATTACATTTAAAGTATGTTAAAATTCTTTAATATCACTATTCCCATCTTCCTAAATGAGTCTCTTCTGGGGTAAGTAGGATATTAAAAAAAAAAAAAGCTTATAGATAAAAAGAAATAAAATAAAAATTCTTTTTACTGTTATTTTTGTGTAAATTCATTTGCATGGGTCATTCACATATTATGCCATGTTTCAATGAAAGAGAGAAATTTAGGCTCTGAATGATGGGCAAAGTTTTTGTTTATTTCATTTACCATATTTTATTTAACCTATCAAAAAGGAAAATTAAATTTCTTCATTTGACATAAAGGAAACAGTGGGTTTTGTTCAATGTGATAATATATAATATCAAAAAAAGTTAAAAATAGCAGACATGATCACATGATATATGAATTACCTCACAAATGTATGGGAATGCAATGATAGATTTAAGAAGCATACCTTTTTATTGAAATTTACAGCACCTCATGTTTACTTTTATTTTTTAAACTATTCATATACATATCTACACATAAAATCAATATAAATTGTAATATAGCAGAATAACTACTATTATCATATATAATGTAATATAAAAAACACTTACATATTTGTAAGTTTGTTCTTTATAATTCTTTTCAGCTGTTTTTGGATCCCTGTTATAGGGAGTGGAGATAAAGTTGTTAAATCGTTCATTTTTCTTTTTTGAATTTGGAAATGTTTCTTCTTCTTTACCGGCAAAATTTGTTTGGCATCCTTTGTCTATTTAAGTAAATTAATGCACATCAATTTATTCTATATACTCATTCAACTATTTAAGGAGATAATGTTGTACAAACCTAAAGTTTTGAAGGGTTCATCCCAAGGTAAATCTTCATCATTACCAATTCTGAAATAAATTAACAAAAACAGATTATAAAAATATTTAAGATATACCCATCCAATAGCAGTAATATAATCTTTGTTTATGAGGAAGTTTTTCAGAATGTAGTAATCTAAACTATTATTTAGAATTACAAAAGTGATAAAATTAAATTAAATTAGAGATATTGGTAAAACAATAATCATGATACCATAAAGGAATGCCTTACGGTACAGCCACTGTGTCTCGCAAATGTGAAGATTCGCAATATGGATAATCTTTTATCCTAAAAGGTATTTTCCAAACAGTAGGAGTTTCTTCACCTATGTATATTTGTTGTTCTACTTTGGTATCTATATTTTTCACTTGAACTTTTTCTTGTTTGATTGTTCGTAAGCTGCTTACCACATTTTGATTATATAAATGTACCTAAAAATAATTTTAGGATTTTTTAGAACAATATAAATGACTTGAATCACCTGTATATTAAAATTAAAATTTGAAGAGACCTGATAAGTTATCTAGTCTTAAATATACTTTGTGTTTAATTAAGTAATAAATGAGATTAGAACATATAACATAATTATACTGACTACATTTTTTTTTTAAATTAACCTTTTATTAAAAATTAAACTGTTACCTTGGATACTAAAAAATACCAATCAATGTTATATGGTAGTAACCCATCTACTAGTGAGCTATTGGATTCCCTTAAAATATGTCTTAGGATTTGAGGTATAGAATATTGAACACTAGCTATGAGGTCCTTAAAATTGTTGAATAAAAAAAGATAATCTGAGTGAGCAAGATTAGGAATATATGCAGGACGAAATAAAAACTTTATTAAATCAATATATCAAAATAACAAAATTTATTTAGAGTTAAATTTTAATGTGATGTTGTATTAAATATAATAATTATGGTAAAAAAGTAATATGCTAGCCAAATCTTAATTTAATTTTATTATATCTTATTTTATTCTATCTTATTATTTATTTATTATTTATTATATCTTAATTTTATTTTATATTAATACATTTTATTTCAAAGTGTAAAACTGTTGATATTAAATAAAATTATTAAAGTTTTAAATCAAATGAGCAGTGGAGCAAGTGCTTGTTTAAGTAACAAAAAATTAGAATTATATATATATATATTAAAAATTAAATTTAGAATAAACTTATTCTACAAACATGAAAATATGTTTCGTTTTAACTAAAAAGTGAAATAAAATATGGACATTTAAAAGGAATTGGTACATTGGGACATTGGTACACTACTTTATGTCACCATCTTAATTAGCAAGTCATTGCTTAACGGAGGAATGAAGAAGCGGCTTGGGGATGAAAGAGGGTCTTTGATCATGAACCGCCAGAGGGTGCAAACGTCTCTAAACACTTTATGTAAAGTCCATGATGAAGTAAAGTTGAGTCAGTGTATAAATTTAAAAGTTAAAAGTGAAACTTAAATGTTGTTCAGTTTTATTCTCAATATTTTCATTGGTTACAAATTTTAATAAAAAAGAATTATAACATTAAAGGTAAAAATATAACATTATATTTAATTTTCTGCAAGGATAATTTTGTATCATAGAGACATGCAATATCCTTTTGCAACAGTGGACTCTTTCGGTATATTATAGTGGATATTATTAAAACAAACCTATATACATTCTAGCTGTTCAGCTAGGAATTGATGGAGGAGGCTGTCAGCATAAGTTAAAAGCAGTCACTGTAGTCCCAAAAAATTCTCATTTCACCCCTAATATTATGCATCGGTTAAAATTTATTCAATGATCCTCTTTTCATCACATATAATAATTCATCTGATGCAACTTCTTGCATACTTGAAATAGCATTGGAGTTATGTAGGGTTCAATTTGCTAGGCATATGCTTTTTTTCTCTTTTCCAATGTTTCAGAGATAGCAATTTATGGTCTACTGGTTCCCTCTATGAGGCTTCTCTCAAAGTACTCTTGTTTATCACTGAAAGACTTCCCAAACCTGACTTGCTTTCCAAAGTGGTATCTCTGTTCTCGAATTTAAGGAAACAATTTTGAATAGAATTTTTAATATTTGTTCCCCTTCGATCCCTAAAATTTTACGTTTATTTCCACCTTACCTTTACACATCCAATTATATGTCAATAAAACTGAACAATCAGAAGAGAATCGTATTTAAAAAACATTTTAATAGAATTAAAGTATTAATATGATACAATTTATAGATTAGTTTCCACAAATGAAAATAGATCAGAATTTAACATAATACAGATTTAAAACTAATTTATTATTTTTTTTTTTACTCAAACCATCATGAATGTTTTATCATGTTTTGTTTCAAACTACCTTAAATAGTGTAACATTAATATGAAGTACCTGCTGACAGAAATAAATAAATTCTTGATATTTTGCTGCTCTATACAGAATTAAAACTTGGAAAATGGATTTTGCCTTCCAGCGATTGAAGTATCTTCTTATAAAAACTACTGTTTCATCATCTAGTTTTCCTGTGTGAATTTAAGATAACAGTTTCGTTTTAATCTTTTTTATATTTATTGTTTGTTTTTTACAAAATCTTTGTTTTTTTTTACCTGTTGAAACATTTATCAATGGTCCATACTTTTTCCTAGCTACATAACCTTTAATGTCTGAAAAAAATACATAAGTGTACTATCCATTATTTTCATGATGCTCGGTAAAATATAATAATATGCATTTATAAAAAAAAAATTCATTGGATCTCATAATTTTATTGATTTAAATAATAATAAGTACTTACTTTTTTGGATGATTATTGCTGCTTGCTCATCGGACATTGCAATAAGTTCATTGGCTGAAATAAAAATTGTATATTCACACAGTAAAACTTCCGTCTTCATCACTTTAAAAAACTAAGATAGAAAAAAAGGGGATTAACCAGAACTTTAAAATTATAGATTACTAATATTTTTTCCTGAGCCCATATAAAAAACAACTTCAGTCATGTAGATCATAATCAGATTTTCTCAAAGGCTGTCTAATATGACCTCTAATTAGTAGTAAGCAGGATTGTAAATTAATTTTATACGCTCTATTTTCAATAGCAATGTATTGCTTATATTTTAGAACAATAACATTTTTTTTTTTTTACATAGTAATTGATTAAACAATGTTAAGATGTTTTGATTAAACTACTGATAGATTAAAAATTTGGTTAAATAACAATAAAAGCATTTTTGAATTATTCCTCTTGGATGACGTCATTACCAGACTCAGTACTTGAAGGTGTTGATTTCAACTTTTTATTTGCTACATTTCTTTTTGCTAAGAAAGATCGAAGCATGGACTGAACCTTTATGATCTTCTTAACTTGAGTTTCATACATTCTGTAACAAAGAATTGAAATATTTATGTAAAGACTTTATAATTTTATGCTTCATTTAATCAACAAAAACAAAATTAGGAGATATAAGTCTAATTTATATCCATATACCTTGATAAATATTCTTCATTGTAATATTTAAGGAAAACTTTAGAATTTCCTAAATACCATCCTTCCAGTTTCAAACGAATCATTAACAGGCGACAATTATCCCTTGTTTTTTCAACTTCTTCATCAAAGTCAAAAGCCAAAAACTGATATCTATAAAAATGAATAGGATTATTATTTTATTATAAATTATATGTTTGCAATAATCATGAATTTAGTTATTTTAAATAATCTTCCAGTGTAACGTTTAAATTAAGTGAAATCACACTGTGTTTTTGAATTTCTGTCTATTTTTTATATTATAATTTATTCATAATAATATTATATATTATAACATGGACATTATTATAAGAATATAGAAATATTATATTTTTTATTATATCATTATTCATAATAATAATAATAATAATATTTATCTGATTTTGTAAAGATTCTAAAAAATACACCAGTCTGCATTAAATAATATACTTAGTAAAGTATGCTATTTGTCTCACCGGTCCAAACATTGTGCGAATGTAATCCTGTGAGAATATCCTAGCTGCCTCGCTTTTGCTGTATCAATTACTGATAGGGCCCGTAGTTGTTGTCTGATGATACCTTGCTGGAAACCGCCTGGAGTTCCCTGAAGATCTGTTCTGATGCATCGAACAAAATAGGAACTACCTGATGCTAAAGATTTTAATATTTCAAGAGACGTTGATTTAAATATGGCTGCAGCAGTTCTTATCCCCCTTGTTTGAGAAAACTCTCCTTTCGAAGCTGTATTATAAGGCTAAAATTTTAAAATTATATTGGGAAAATAATGAAAGAATTATAAAAATGAAATAAAACTTCTAAATTTTGTTTTCATCAAAAAACATACCCTTGCAATCCTATTTGGATCAGCTAGTAATGCTGAACCCCAACTTTTCTTCTTAATAGCACCAATACCGGTTACAACATTATCCGTGTTAATTGTAAGATTTCCTGTTCTATTTAATTTGTTAGTGAAGAGCTGTTTAATATTATTGTTAGCTGAACATCTAAGAATTTCTGTTAGCTCTGGCGGTAAGAAGTCTCGATTTTTCGTACACATGGCTGTTGTTTGATATCTCACTTTTCCTGTGTAATGAGCAACAAAGAACTCTTCCTCTCCACATGAGAGTATACGGGATCCTTCACTTTTTTTGTCAAGAGCATCTATTAAAAATAAAAAAAATTATCTAAAAGAATCTGTTTTTGGAAAATTATGTATAAGAACAAACTGATTTAGCTAAAATTATTTGAATAATACCTATTATATATTCTGAATCCATGTTAAGTTTGTTTGCTTCATCTAAAATATGCATTAGACCATTTGGTTTATTGAATAATTCATCCATTGTATCCTTATTATTGTAAAATTGAAACTTCTTTAGTTGTATTTCTTCTTCCTCTTCTTCTTCCTTATTAATACAATTATTTTTTCTTTTTAAATAGACCCCAAAACATTGATTAAATTAAGTAGAGAAATAATACTTACAATTTCAGATATGAATATTTTTTGGTTGTAGTAATATTGAAGTTGTTCATTCAGTGCATTTACAAAAAGTTGTTCAAGTCCATTTTCATCATAGCATTCAAAACCAAACATATCCAGTATTCCAATGAAATGTTGATCTCCACTAATAAATAAGTAATAACAAACAATAATAATTCATAATTAAAATTAAAATTTATAAAAACAGAATCAAATGTATTACTTACTAAACAGCTCTTAAAAGGGACATTTTGTAATTAATTAAGTTAATGACCCAATCAACTACCCGCGCATATAATGTTTGTGCTAGAACATTTCTTGCTGCGATAGCCTCTGGAATAGAATGCTTTCTTCTTGCTGCAGTATCTTTTTCAATAACACAGTAGTTACAAAGTGCCCAAGTCAATCTTTTGCCATCAATTTCTAACAAAGAGGCCACTAAAATTTTTTTAAAAATATTAAGGACTAAGTATAAATAAAAAAAATAAATAAATGTGGTTTGACATCTTTGACAAAGAAAAGATCTACCTAATTGTTTGTCTCTATGATGATAATTGATTATTATATTATAAATTTATAGTTACACCATGAAGCTTACATTAATAGGGAATATACATAAGTAATGGATTAGTTTAGGTATGTTTTGAACATTCCTTTTGCTCCATAATGTAAATACTGTTTACAAAAATGCGAGTCATTATACCTTTATCAACAACATCGACCTCTTTAATATCTGCATTACCATCTTCATCTTCCTTATAATCAATTTCTCCTAGCAAAATTATGGCTGCAAGAATCTTCCAAATGAGATGTTGTTCTGATTCTTCAAATTGAAGTGCAGTAAGACTTTCTTTTAATTTCCTAAAGCAAGCTGCATTGGTTTCAGGTTTATCTCGTGGACCTAATGGGGCTTTGTGATCAACATCTTCCTCAGAAATTTGTCTTCTAAAGTAATAGTAAGATTTCTCGCTTTCTAACATATAGGTTTCTAGATTTCCTTCCGAAGATAAGCCATCGTATAAATAATAAAATATGTGGAAGTTCGCATGATATGGTGATCTAGAACAGTAAATTAATAAACATTAATAGCATTTTAATATACACTTATTATTATTAGAGGAATTTAATTGATAATAATTTTGCAGAAATGCTTACCTGTTCCCAGTAACTCTCCACTTTTCCAACTGATAGAGCCAAAATATTGCTCCAGAGATCTTGCCTGAATTTGAAAATGTTATTTGTGTATAAAGGGCATGCCGAGTTGAATTATCATGAAGTGGTGTGGCAGCATTTCCAAATGCTTGAATTACTTCGACAGCTTTTTTTATTTTATCGTTTATTTGCTTACCATTCTGTAATGATAAACGAATAATAAAATTAAAGCAATTAATTTATTCATTTATGTAAGTCGAATCAAGTGATGTGGGTAAATAAGTTGGAAAAGGTTGCACACAATCAATTTTGAATATTCAACAAGTCAGCTGGTTTTATATTTTGGAAAAGTCTCAGGAAACGTCAAATAGACTAAGTATGCACTTTCCTTGAGAAATATTATTTCATTTTACAGTTCATAAAGTTATAATGAGGCTGAATTAACATTCAAATTAGTAAGAATAGTTAGAATGGCAACGGAGGGTAACATGCTCTTTGTGGGAATGCAGAATGATTAATCTAGATGGTTTACCACGAGGTCAGGAGTGTGGAAAGGTGATAATCTGGTCTGTCTTTTATTTAATTGACTTTTGTGAAGCTGTAAGTGATTAAGGTATCCATATCTCATGATAAATTTTCAAATTTGTTTTAGAAATCCTCAGGCATGCTGATGACTTGGACCTTAAAGGATGATTTCAGGATACAATCTATGAGACTTTTGTACAACTACATCAAGCAGCAGCTAGTTAGGGACTGTTGTCATTACTAAAAAAATAAATATCAATGTCTGTATCCAAACTCACACAGTCGCGTGTCAGGTGGTCACTGCAGTAGCACCTCTAGCGCCATTTGTGCTAACTAACTGCTTTTTATTCAATTCAAAAATTCCTATTCATTGGAATCATTAAAATTATTAGTGTTTTAATTATTTAAAATTATTAATGCTGTAAACTTCCGGAGGTCTGGGGAAGGTCTAGTAATAATTTTAAGCAATAATAATTTAAATTGTAAGGGCCCGACTTCAACTGAAATTGATATTTTGGGGCATATCTCTTGAGCGAGTGTAGTGAGCGGAAGTCGACAGCACTAATATTTTTAAATCATATCTAATTAAAACAGTTGTAATTTGTATAATTGCAATGAATACGAATTTTACAATTGAATACAAAGCAGTTAGGACAAATAGTGCTTTAGAGTGCTAGTGTGGTAACTTCGTTAGTGTGGTATATCTTCAGGTAACTTCGGGTGCAGCTACTGATAATATGACCCGATTGTAACATTGCACCAAAGAATCTTATTGGCAAACAGATGTTACTTCACTCCCAAGAATTATATATTAAATAAATTTGGCTTGTACTTCTTCATTGTTTTAAATCCTGGAAGATATAATGTACAGTCGCTACTCAGGTTTGAGTGAATATGCTCAAGATGCAGATATTTGGTTGAGTAATGGTGGATAAATGGGACAAAAAGGAGCAAAAGAAGTTTATCAATATATCTCTGCTATAGTAAACTAGACACTGTGGTGTGCAGGAGGAGTGAATATGGGGTCTCTTTAAAATTCCTCAGAAAAACATCGAACAAGAAGAAGTTTTAAAATATAGCATGTCTCTTTCCATTTATATCAAAACCCTTGTATATACATAAGGTAACCCTTATAAGCATACATAATTCTATATAGTAACCGTGTCCATCTCAATGTATCACATTCAATTTAAATTGTATAAAATAATATAAATGGCTTAAATGCCACTGACAGCGTTTAGGGAATTAGTGAATTATAGGAAAAAAATGGTTTCCTTCACAGGCTGGACAGGTTTTGTTCAAGGGAATTAAAGAGGATGACATGAGTCTTGGAAGTAAGACTGTTAGGCCACCTTCCATTATCAAATTAAGGAGGGATGTCAATTTATTGGTTCCAAGATTGAAAATTATTTCCTTTTTAAGATAAAGTTAAAAAATACCAATTCTGTTCAATAACTTGCTCTTATGAATAAATTACATTATTATTTTGTAATAATAATTTTGAAAAGAACTTTAGTATGATTATTTATCACATGCATTGTATTTTATTATTATAGCCAGAATGTTTAATTTTATCTAATGAACTAACTTTCTATTTAACAAAATGGATCAGTATTAAAAATAATATCCTACCCATCCAAGAAACAGTAGATGATTGATGATATGCTTAAACTGCTGAGTTTTACCAGACATGATTTCTCCAGAGATAACAATATGCTGAGGGGTATTGTGATGTAACATATTCTGATAAGCGCTGTCAGCTATAGCAAATATGTGCGGCTCATTATCAGATCTGGATTTGAATTTATATTTGCTGTAGAACTGAAATAATATAAGAAAATTATTTAGTACCAAAAGATTTCTTTAGAAAATTCAAAATCCAATAATTTAGAATAAATATATAAAAAACTCTTGTGATTTAAAAAAAAAATGGACTGATACAGCTTTTGAATAAGTAGAACTTAAATGTGTCAAAAATGAATTTTTTTATCTTGACATTTACGCAATGCAATGAAATGTGCATAGACCATTTAGGTCAGAAACAGGATACTTGAATGAAAAAGTAGTTTCCTGTCAAGATAAATATTAACATGCTAACTTTGTCCCTGAAAGGAGTATGGAGATTTATTATTTTTATTACATGCATTCATGATATCAGATTATTTTTAGAATATCAAATTATGATGGTTCAGAAACTACAATCCAGAATGAAAACAAAAAAAATCTACCTGATATCCATAAATATCAAGTGATTTATTTGGATTAAGGAAAAGTAAAACATCTCCTATAAATGTGTAGGTGTCGTTCTTTCTATATCTTGCTTCAAGCTGCTCAATAATGTTATCTTCAGTTATTTTTTCTAGAGCAGCCATGTCTGCCACACAAATTGGTTCTTCATCTAAGCTTGGTCCTTTCTATAAACATAGTTAATATTAATAAATTCTGGGAAAATAATTAAGCATATTCATTCATAAGATAATATTTAATTAAATGATAAGCTGTGGATAGATTATCACCTTTAAATACCCTTTTCTAATACTGATTTCTGCTGTTCTGTTGGCTAAATCTTCACTTGTTACATTTTCAAGTAATGATTTGATTTCAGCATTTAGCTGAAAAAGTAGAATAAAAACAAAATAAAATATATATATATATATATATATATATATATATATATATATATATATATATATATGTGTGAAATAAAAAGTAGTTGTTGTAATGAAACCTATTATATTACATGAAAATCATTTTCTGGTAATTGTGTTATGAAAGGATGCTCCATTAGCTCCATCAAGTAAGGCCTATGCTCAGGGTTTTTCTCAAGGCATCTGTGGATTTATTTTCAATCATTAGCAAAATAAAACTACAATCATATGCTAATTTAATTTAATAAATGAAATAGAATTTAACTAATACATCGTTGTTGCAAAGAGATGTCTATTGTGCCGCCAAATATCCTCAGTGATTTTTATATTTTTTAGAGACTAAATTAATTTGAAATAAGACTGATTGAGACTGAACCAAAACACACAACTAAGAAAATTAAAAATTGACATAATTATTCAGTTTAATTAAAAAATATGAAAATCATAAAAGATATTTGATGATACATAAGATATTATCTCATGACAACAATGATGTGTAACTAGTAGTTATTCTTACTCTGCTATAAAGTCATTATAGTTTTGAGACCAGCTTGCTGGCCTGTAGAGTGTTGGTGGTGGGTTCCTGACGATTTGGAATAGTGCACTTGTTGGATGCATATCTTGGAATGGAGCTTTACTATCTCCTAACTCTATTGCTGTTATTCCTATATTCAGAAATAAGTTAGTCTAGATCTTAAATCGTATCTAATATGTTTTTACTTTCTATTAAAAATGTATTACCAAGTGCCCAAACATCTGCCCTGTTGTCATATGCCGTTTTGTTACCTTTACATTCAACAACCTCGGGTGCCATCCAGGATGGAGAGCCAATCGATGTCAAACATCTTCCTAAAGTGCTTGATAGTTCCCTGTAATGGACATAGCAATGTTTATTAATAAATTAAACAATGCCATTGTTTATAAAAGTCTTATAAGCAAGCTGAGCCGCTAATTTGATAAATGGTTTTAAATTATGATTTATCTAAATTATTTTTCATATACACTTGTGATAGGTGGATGCCTTCTGCACAAATGAAGTATAGCTTTTACATTAATACTGTATAAGTACAGAAAGAACTTGACAACAAGTCAGACTGATACAATCGGTTACCTCAGAAAGAAGAACTGATACTTTAATTCAGTCATAATGATTGTAGTTCTTAGGATTATAAATTCCAATTTTTAGTATCAAAATTTATTTTTACACTTTTAAAATACGATATTATATTTTTTTTGTATGTATAATAATGACTCCTTTACACATTTACTTCCTATTAATGATAATTGACCCCTAAGATACAAGTAAGTAGTTTTAAATGATTCAGAGTTACATTCTAAGAGCAATTTAGTTTAAGAATAAAATCATTATACCTTTATTTCTTTTGACTGAACAATCCTTACTTTTGTAAGAGGTAAATTAAATAAAGTAGAACACCAAAGGACAGAATTGGACCACAAACTACAGCAGTAGGTCATAGAAGTAATGCCATCTGGGAGAACTGGATTATATTTTATTTAGTTTTTTAAATTAAAAAAAAAACAAGGCTATAATTATAAAAAATGTATTTCTGCTCATTAACATTTGAGGCACTGTAAAATATATAAAAATGTATTGGTATTTAAAACATAAAATTCGAGACGTTTTCATATGTTGGCAAATAAACTTACAAGAGAAGGCTACAGAGACTACTGGAATCACAGATATCAATGAAACTTTTTTTGATGATACTACATCGAAAAATACTAGACGTTTATCCGATGGTTCTTGCCAATATGCCGTAGGAGTCGAGACATTTTAAAAAAATATAATTTCAATAATTTTTATATTATTTTTTCTGTCTTTCCTCTGCATGCATTTCAAGGTTCTCGTATGCCAATTTTTGTTTAAAATAGGAAAAAATTATTCCCGATTGTATTAAATGAGTTTAAATGTTTAAACAATTACAAAAACCAAAAGGCGCTTCCAGTAAAGTGGGCAAAAAAGTTATTTTAGAAAAAAACAATCCAGATTCGTTTTTAGCGTCGAAAAGTAGAAATTTGGACTTGATTTTTCTGGAGGATTTTTTTTTTCTGCCGATATCCGGCGATTAGTGAAGCATCATAACTCCTCAGGATTTTATTTAAATTCAACATTACTACAACTGTTGGAAAGCTGAATTTCTGATCTCTAGTCCATATCAATATATTTTAGATTTTATGCCTTAACAATAATGAAAAAGTAGTGTAAAATTAAGAAAAACTCTTTAAACGTGTTATTTTGTATATCCAGCTGTAATTTCGGAGGTAGGCTTTGTGACATTTCGTGTAATTTATAGAGCCCTGAACAACTTCCAGTTTCGTATGGATCGGTAGAGTGGTGTTGAAGTTGTCACAATTTTTGTGATTTTCGAAAGAAAATCCAAAGCGAAAAAGACGCTAAAAACGAATCTAAAATCCATGCAGAGAAAAGGGAGAAAAAAATAATATAAAAAATTGTTGAAATGATAATAAATATTTTTTTTCCTCGGTTCCTAGGGCGCATTGGCAAGAACGCTCGGAAATGTGTCTAATATTTTTGACCTAGTATCACCTGAGGCACTTTAATTGAAATCGGTGACCCTTCGTCCTCAACGTTTCCTTGTTAGCCAAGTCTACTCTGTCTACTTCTCGATGTTTGAAAACCTACAACTATTTCTTCAATTCCAGGAAATTCTATTACTACCGTCCCCAGCCAATCTGTCATATTTGCCTAGTTCTTTGGGCATTTTTAGTTTTTATTCTATTGCTACAGTTTTAAATATTGTCAGCTTCAGTTTTAAATATGAATTGCGACGGTTTTGAAGTTAATTTGTCTAATTTTTTGGAGAAAGTCGAGACAAATACACAACAATTTAGAGATAATTTACAAATTAATCGTTGAGAGGTAGGTATTAACATCATTTGTTGTTCCCATACCTTGCGGCTCTTTTTTTGACAGGATTCATTCCATTTCAACACGGTAGAAATATTTGGTTCAAATACTGATCAGCATAACACTTTTAATACCTATGCATTTTTAGTCGGTTTTATTAAAATATATACAACGGTGTCGCAGCTAGAACTTGTTACATCGATTAGATAAGAGTCTAAGTATTAATTTCATAAAAGACAGAAAACTGCGGAAGATACCGCACATTAGTCATACATTAATAAACTTTCGAAAACCTTCATTAGTTGATCGCTTATTCAAAAAATTTATGATAACTTCAAATCCAAAAAATGAGAAGTATGATAGCGTTTATATTTTCTTAGGTACTTGTTCCAGTTTGTTCCAACAGGCGATTCCGATAAAGGCGTCGACATTTGGATTTTTTTTTAAATTTTCATTAAAATTTGTTGATAAATATCAAGCCTGGAATTTATATAGCCGTGTAACTCACAATAGTGGGATATTCTGTAAAAAATTCAGATTTTTAAAGTCTGTTCCAATCGAGATATAAGGCGTCAAAATTTGAAATTTTCAGTAATAGAGACCCTAAAAACTTGACTCGTAGATAAATGTCAATTATAAAATTTGTACAGTTACACAAGTTGGTTTATTTGTAAAAATAGATGGTTTATTTGTAAAAATTCTTGGAGTAATATGCCATTAAAAATTGAAAATTTGTTAATTTAGATGCCACATTTTGAGGTGGATTTTGAATAATCTGGATCAAAATTTCTTTAAACATGTGCTGAATGGTTTTGAATTAAATGGTTTTTGTTTCATCAGCTTAGATTCCACCAGTTCTTAGTAATATAAGATGACGTAAACCCATACAAATGCAAGAAACTGCATGTAAAACAAAAATGGCTTCCATTGGAGCTAGAAAAAAGATATAAAAGTAAAATTATTATTTTCGGAAACCGCAATAATGTAGGAAAAGATAAACGAAAAATCATTTAATTATAAAATGACCAAGAAAAATCACTTGGATCACTTCAAATGGATTGAATCTTATTAGTTGTCTTTAGGCGTTGAATTATACCATTCCGCAATTCTTAGACGCTAGTAAGGTAATGATTAATAAAATTTACTTTATACTTAGTTTTAAGCCTTTATGTTATACTATAAAAATATTTTTGTTATTGGAAGATAAAATCAGTCAACTTCAAATGACTTTGAACGAAATCAGATAAGCATTAATAATTTTCTATGGTACACGCTAAAGGCAAAATAAATCATTATTTTGAAGAGAGCCAAAAATGAAACAAATTGGTTTTAAATTTAATTTTGTGAAACTGAAAGTTATATATCGCTATTTGGTGTATAGTCGATCAGTCTCTAATTATTTTTTACACTTCTTAAGATGAAGAAAAAAAAAATATCTATTAACAAACGATATGATTGTAGATGAATTTCAAACGTCTTTATAGAGTCAATTTAATTTACGTTACGGTTATTTTTAATGCTATTAGTGAATAATTTCTGATGTTTTTATATTAATTATAAGTAAAATAAATACTCGAAGATAGACTAAAAGTCAACACTCTCAATCTTTCAAATAAATTCTCTCAATCTCAATTCTTTCAATCTTTTCCGTAAATTAATGACTGGAACTAAATAAAAACATTGGAGCCCAAATGAATTACAAAACTCGTTTTATTCTTTCCTAATATTATAAAGATAAATGTATATAAATTGGCCCTATACAAAAACGAAAATACTAACAACTAACTACTTTCATTATAAAAATTAACACAAAAGAGCAAATGCGTAGTTCTAGCATAATACAGAAATAAAAAAAATAATAATTTAGCTAGGTTTATTATTTGAAAAGATTTTAAATTAAAGAACAAAAGCTTACTTCGATATTCCAAAATCAACCAGTTTCACTTCTCCACTTTTAGTTAGAAGTATGTTGCTGCCTTTTATGTCTCGATGAATTACGTGATTCTCATGTAATTTTTGAATAGCCTGTAAAATGAAATTGATGTCCTATTTTATAAGCCTAAGATTTTTTTTATTTTTTTAAATTTTTTTTTTGGTATAAATATAAGGGTGGTTTAGGTTTTGATAGCAAGATAGATTTCTCGAATCTATTCTTTTTTAAACTAGTCCAGGACTGAAAAAATGAGCAGATTAATTAAAAATGCATAATTGTAAACTTTCGGATGGCTTATTCCGGTAACGTTAAAAGAAAATAAAATAACATAATTTCACTGATTAAAATTTATTATTATTATTATTATACGTTATTTTATTGAAATAACGTTAACAATTTGACTGATTATGCTCATGGTTTCCTGTTCTATTTATTTATTATTTTATATCCTATAAAATAGTAAACTTATTACTAACGAACAATATTGAATTTTATGAAAATATAGGAGCATTCCAGTTGTCAGAAACGCAAAATTTTATAGTATTAGAATCTTTCTTCTACGCGAGTTTGAGTCATAAGAGTCATAACTTTTGAAGACTCGCTCTTTTATTAGAGTACATAATTGTAGAGTTGGGTTGTTTTTGAAGCAGACTCTGATTGTTATAACTGATCTTACTGAAGACGAATCTGGAATAAGTTAATTTAATAAAAGTAAATTTGTTTTTTATTCTTCAGCCGTGATCTTTTATCTACAATTCATTAAGGATCAACGCCAACAGCTTTTTCGGTAATTGATTTTTTGTAAACAAGTAGAGTAATAGCTGTCGTCTCATTCATTTTCCTGCTCGTGATCATAAAATTATCAGTTGCCTCACAATCGTCACCATTCCTCTAGGTAGTATATTTCGGAATATTAGTATGCGTTAACAGTTGGCTGGATAGTATAATAAAATGAATGCAATTTCTTTTATCGCTGTTATTTCCATTGGTATAATGAAGAAGCCAATGCAAAATCAACGATTCGCAGGAAGTGTTTCTTTTAAGATTGGGAGGATTTCTGTTGAGTGACAAAGACAAAGGTAGGTTGACCACGTGCCGAAAAATAGGCATATCAGGGCAACTAATGAGTGTGTATGACTATGTTGGGCAGCTAATCGTGGACGGAGGTAATGAAATGTAGAAAGGGCTGATGGATCGCAGAACATCCATCGCAAGAGTAATTACCTTCTCTGGGGTCGTTGGGTCTGTCACAGTCAGTTAATGATGGGCATCTATCAGAGTGCTCCACTAACGACTACCTTAATTACAAATACACTAAACGAGGGCAGCCTCACCTTACACTATTGTTTCCGGCAGCGACGCCTTTCCTCTAGATCCTTATGTCGTTATCCCTCATAGCTCCTCTCGTATTCATGAAGTTATCTATTAGCGCTCCACTAAATGCTATGTGTTAATGAGACGCTCAGCTTGTGGATGCGTTTAGTTTTGATTCATTTGGGGTCGTTCACTTGTCGTCACGACGAATGCCTTGGACTGGTAACAAGCTGCGCTGACTTGTCAGTCATCTTCCAAATTCCAGAGATCAATATATCAATGTACGTATAAAACTAGCAAAGATACGTTGCTCAACAAATGGATTCCAAAAGATCATTACATTCAAGTCCTTTGAAATACTCGACACTTGTCATATATTAGTTGCAATGTTCTGTAGACGGTGCATTTTAGAAATACATGGGGCAATATATCGATTGCCCATCATAAAAGGAAACTAAGGAACAAACCGATTTCAATTTATCACCTTTATATTGAAAATCTTCAAAGATAACATTTTCATTTAGTTCCAATGTCTTTCATCACTAACTTCCTTATTGCATTTTTTTTCTATGAAATTAATTCTCAGTTATTTTCATTCCCAGATCAATTTCTTTTTTTATTGCATTCAGACCTATCATAAAGGGTTTATGACATCAAGCAATTCAAGATAATGAATAATGAAGCGCAAGGTTTTTGGAATTGCCATGCTTGTAATTACGGTTTATTAGCTATGTGTTATCAAAGTGAAACACATCTTTTATAATAATATCAAATTATTTTATATATCAAATTATATTATTAGGTGATGATTAAATTGAGTAGTCATTAACAAACAACTCGGCAACTGCTACAGAAAACATTGGCTTCGACGATTCTCCGCTGAGACTGATCCTCTGAAGCTCTTCTCCATTGCACCAACCTGAGGAGCTGAAGGGCAGCCTCCAAATGCATGTGTACGAATATGTGTGTATACGGAAAATACAGGCACGTATTATATATTATATATATATATATAGGTCGATATATTATCTTCCGATCACCGCAGTATACGGATCCTTCTGTCTTTATCTGGATTTGTTTCTATTATTTTTTTGGAGACTTAATATCGAAGAAAATAGATCAAAGATAGAGCTCAAATATTTTAGTTTGAATATTTCTCTTAAAAATACTTTATATCCTCTTGCTATTTGGTAAGAGTTCATACCCCACCATCATATATTTATTTTGGAAGAAGGACCGGCTTATATTTTCTAATTTTGAGATGTTGGATTACTGATTTTGAAAAAAAATTAACCGACCACTAGCATCTTGCCATTCAAGATGGATATGTCATTTTAATTTGTTTTTTGACAAGTGTTTGTAATGGTAAAAAATAAAATTTGCTTTTGGATATTTATCTATATTTGCGAAGAAACGCTGTTATTTTTATTTCTGTTATCACTATTATTTTTTAAATAATATTTTCCAAAGTAAGAAGTAATCAGTTATTATTTACTTTTATTTTTATCAATGTCAACTACTCAGCTTATTTAATTAATTTAAGATTCATATACAACTCGGTATTATTGCCGAGATTACTCATTGTATTTCATTTATTTTAATTGACTGGTTACAAAGAGTGGAACATGAGAGAAATGAAACATATTATTATAAATCTGATATATTATTCTTATGATACTTAAAAAAAGATATGGAATACCTTCATTGCCTCTTTCAATATAAAAGCTATATGCAATTCGTTCATTTTTTTGGCTTGCCTGTGAAGAGCACGTATCAAATCGATGACAGGACCACCTTCACAAAGCTGTCAACAAAAAATATTATTAAAGTTACGGGATTATAATAAAAAAATATATATATATTGATTTAAAAATTTACACTTGAATTCATTGTTACCAGTGATCTTAAGAGGTGAAAAAGTATGAAGGTTTTAAATGTTTGTAAATTCTTTAATATCCTCTTAAGAAAATGATTGATATTCCTGAACATTGCCTATAGTAGAGGAGCAAACTGATTTCCGTGGGATTTTTCGTGAATGGAAGGTGCAACTATGTGGAATCCCTTTATTATATGCTGTATAATGGTGTACCATCTAATTGCGCTGTTTGGTTTTTAGACATCATGAATACAAGATGGCCGCCACATATTGCTTCTACTCGTTACATTGAGAATAACTCCTTCCAGGATGCTCATCCGCAAATAATGCATAGAACATTTTCTGTATTGCATGAGCTGAAGAACAAATTTGTTCCATTTTTTTATATTTGTGAGTAATGATCCATAACATTATATGTCACCATCGGATTAGAACATGGTACAATCAGTTATTTTTTAAGGGATAAAAAAAAATGCCGTTTGTTTATTCGCAATAACTTTAATGACACAATTATATGACAGGCGTCGCTACGGAATGGGTCACCCCTTACCCTCAATAATTTAAAAGTTCCAAAGGTTGGAAATTTTAATTTTTGATAACCTTTTTGAAAAACTGAGAAAATGATGGCAAAATACTTTACTCGAAGAGTTACTAAATTTTAAAACCAATATGAACTTTTAAGTTCAGAAATAGGAATTTTATCGATACAATACTGTTTTTGAATAAAAAAAGAAAATATTGTTGAGAAATCTGACCAAAATATGGGGAAATTGTAGTTAACAATAAATTGTTGTATCAATTTTCCTGATAAGTAAAAATCATTTCCATTACAGTCATTATTAATGGTATACACGTTACTAATAAATTATAAATAAAATAATAAATTTGAAGTAGAGCCTAGTTGAACCATTACGTCCTTAAAAAAGATCACTGTCTAAGTCTTCTCATGAATCTTCATACATCATTTTTCATCCATATCACATATTTTACTAAATGTATAGCTCATATATTTTCGTTGCAATTCAGACTTGTGCTCCTTTTGTAACACTGTTTACACGTTAGCTGTGTATAGCTAATCTAAAAGAATCACTCGGTAATCATAAGTTTTCTGATCAA
The DNA here is from genome assembly GCA_948150685.1 of Rhaphigaster nebulosa. Classification (NCBI taxonomy): domain Eukaryota; kingdom Metazoa; phylum Arthropoda; class Insecta; order Hemiptera; family Pentatomidae; genus Rhaphigaster; species Rhaphigaster nebulosa. The sequence goes on along the minus strand of OX411306.1, from coordinate 118,467,144 downwards.
GTCACTTCTACTGTTGAAGAGGAGAAAACCATTGTTGATACCCTACAGCCACTAGCGAATCAGACACCTGTCACTTCAAATCATTCTTCGGTAGTATATACATCTAAGAAACTAACAGTAGCTGTTCTTAATGGTATGACAGAAATAGAAACTATGAAAAAACCACTCACTAGAGGTCACTACCTTGCAAAGAAATGTTACAGGAAACTAGAAAATACAATATCATGTTATGTTGAAGCCAACTTGGTTTTTGACACGAAAGAAGAAAATTTAATGAAATATTATGTGCATAAAAAAAACTGGCAATACACAACCTGTCCAATGCGAGATCAGCTATACAACGTACTTCTATGAAGATACTAACTTAGCGATACTAACTTTATAGAAGTTAGTATTATCTCAAACCAAGTCTAAAGATGAGTCCAAAATTTATTTTTTCAAGAAAGCAATAGAGTATGCAACTGAAAGAAACAAGTGTCTTAGAGGGAAACAGCAAATTCTTCAATGGGTATTGTAACAGATGAACTTAATCAATCATGAGAAGAGAGATACAGAAATAATTTTGCATTCCATATTCGCCTGTCGTTTTGGTACCACAGAGCTTCATTTTACTCTGAGGATAGAGATTTCTTTCTCCTAGCTTTGTGGTGGACCAAGTTCTTTCCACTGTACACTATGTAACTGGAGTTGGTCAAAATTAAAGAATGATTAATCTCAGCAAAGTCACTAATTACTTGGACCCGAAAAAACTTCAGCATTAATAGGTCTGTCTATATTTTCCGGATGTGACATCAAAGGTACATTGGTAAACAAACCAAATCTCTTTTTTTAACTTTTCGGTGAAACAGATGACAACATTCTTATAACTATTTCAAGACTTGAAAGCTTATAAAACTTTCTTGATAATTATAGATTTTTAATGGAAAAGTTCAAATGTCATGTTTATATTCCTTGCACAAATGTATCAAACATTGGAGATCTGAGGTGGTGGATGTTCAGAATTAAATAAATTTAAGGAGAAAACTTGTAATCAACAAAAGGATTGCTGATACCATATGTTGATAAAGTTAGCTATCAAAGCATAAAATGGTGTGCTGATCAGCCTACCCGAATTTGTCTTCACCATTAAACTTTGTTTCGAATTTAAAAGAGAAAAACGATCATCATTCTCCTATTATTTGTATCAAACTTTCGCTCTAGAGACAGTTCTTCAGCTTATTAGGTGATGCTGTGTTAAAAATTTAAAATTTCCCAATAACTTCGAATTTCTCAAAAATAATTTTCTTTTTTTATTCAAACCCAATTTTGTATCGCTGAAATCCCAATTTCTTAACTCAAAGGTATTGGTATTGCTTTTAAATTTTAGTAACTCTTTGGACAAACTGTTTTCCCAGTTTGAAGGTTATAAAATATTAAATTTTTCAACTATTTTGGTTCTCAAAATATTGGGGGGAGGGAGAGGGTGAGCCCTTATATGGTGACGTATTTGTTCCATATCATTGTGCTATTAAAGTTATAATGAATAAAAATCAGCACAATACTTATTTTTACATCCCTTAAAAATATGGCAACTTTTGTTCCTAACCGACGTTGATTATTTAGGGATTCCACATAGTCGCACCTTTCTTTCACAAAAAATCCCAAGGAAGGTAAATATGTCTAACTTGCTCCTGCACTACTACCTATAATTCACTAAGGTACTAGATCCGTTATTCCATATTTGATTTGTTGTTAGTAAAGTAATACTTTTTTAAAGTTTTAATAATTGGTGATTTCTTCGAGAGATACAGGGATGTCTCATGAACAAAATAGACAGATGAACCTATGGATGAGAATGGACATCGTCAAATAATGGCACCATCTATATATTTTTAATTGTTGTTAGTCATAGTTTAATCAAGAATAAAATAATAATTTTGAGACTGAAAACATTTTAGACAGCGTTGAGTATCTTGACTCTACATTTTTTAATTTCAAATCAGTGGTTATTTGAGAAATATAAACGTCCAATCATCGAAGACATTTTGATCCCGTTACTTACCGATTTCTGGTGCATGACGAATGCCTGCAAGATATAAGGACTCTTCAATTTTTCTCGGCTGATGAGTCTCTTTGCCTAATACCAGGGTGATTTGTTTCAACTCTGTTATATGAGGTAGTCCAATTGGTTATATAGGGTTTAATAAGTGTATTTTCTAAGTGTATATTCGAAACTTAAATATCTATTTAATTTTGAGAACCTAACATTCAGAACAAGTTTTCAAAAGTTACTGATAATATAATTTCTAAAAAATAATAATAATAATATTGGTCCGTTACACTGCACCCTTCTTTAACTACCTTTTAACCCAAATTTATTATGATTTATTTATTTTATTTTATTTATTTTTTACATTAACTTAAATGTATTAAAATTTTCAGAAATATATATGGATTCGGTTGAAACAATAATAAGAAGTATAATTTCAAAGAAGTTAGTATGTTTTGGCTTACTAATGTCTATATGATGAAACTAATACGAAAAGCTCATTATAAGGAAAATTTATCTAGTTATGAGGTTCTTTGATAGGAAAAATGTTTGTAAAATATTTGATTTTTTTCTATTTATAAATTAATGAAAGTTATATTTTAAGAACATGAAAATTTGCGCCTTAAGTGGATCCTCCCATTCCCTTAAAGCCGTGAAGTGGTAACTTATTTTTTTTTTATTGGAGTGGTCTCTGACTGGCATCATAGATTACAATATTTATTTATCAAATAAATTAAATTACCTCTTATTTAATTCCTACTTTTATTCATAATTTAATATCAATTTAAGCCTTTTCAATATCAGTATCTGCAATACATAACACAACACTCATATATCCTTAGCGTTTCATTATGAAAAACCTTTAAATTCTCATGTAAAACGTTCAATAAAATTTATTAAAAATGAAAAAGAAATTAAATTTAATTATGGGTATGAAGTCAGTTTCTTTCTTTTTATATTGTTTTATTAAAAATGGTTATCACATTTTTTTCAGTAACATTTTTACTTTTCCTTATCTATATTCGAGGTATATAGTAAGGGGAAGTATTGTGATCGTGAAAATTTCGAATTCGAGTTTTCGACGGAAATACACGTTTTAAGGTCCCCTGAGTCCAAATGACCAAGTCTCGCAAAATGGTCTGTGTGTATGTGAACAGTCTAGCTCAAAAACGAAAAGTTGTACGATACTGAAATTACGTATTTAAGATTGGCACATGCATGTATTGCTACAGCAACATTTTCGTCAAAATCGAATAACCGGAAGTGCCACTTTATATAATCGATTTTACACTTTTTTTTACAATTTTCTCGAAAATGGCACTAACGATTTTTATGAAACTTGCCTAAATTATTCTTCATAAAGACCTTTAACTTTTCATATATGTGATATATCACCGAGGAAATGCAGCGAAATAAGTTATGATGAAAAATATATTTTATTTCGCATAACTTTAAAAGCGTGCAAATTATGGTAAATAATCTATAGACTTGTATGAAAGGTAATTAAATCATCTAAAAAAAAAGAGGAATCAACAAAATTGGACCAGTATTAGCAAAGATATACTGTATTTTATGAGGAGCACAAGACCCTAGATGGATAACCGAGCGCGTCTGAAAGGAGACGGATGCGACCGAACCTTCTCCCACCAATCTGTTATAAACAATATACTCTGTAATAAACTAATTTAAGAATACAAAAGCGGAAATTAACTTAATAATTTCTACTTTTATATTATTTAATGGAAATAAAATGCTTCTATGAAAACTAAACCGAAACTTTTAAAATATATTTGCAACTTGACGAAGTTAAAATATATAGGTAGAGTACAGAATTGTTGTACTAAAATTGTTTAAAAAACTGTTTTATTGTACTGAAGTGGGAGAAGATGTGAAGAAGTGATTGCTGCTGAATTTTTTTCAAGCATTGTTTATATGAACTTTTTAAAATTATATTAAAAAGATAATTATTATAGGAAGGTAAGGGAAAGTTGTGTGATGCGCGCACCGCACCAGATTTTTATCAACATTTCGGGATAACCCATTCTAAAAATTATAGAAACATTATATTTTCACTTTATGACCAAAAAACTCTAACAATTAACCAAAAACTATACATAGTAATATTCAAATATAAAATTTTCATATTTAAAATATATTAAACTATTTTATATTTAATTTTTTTATTATTCACTATTTGTCTTATTCTTCCAGTACACATATATATACATATATATATATATATATATATATATATATATATATATATATATATATATATATATGTATATATATATATGTGTGTATGTACCTATTTTTTTTATTATTCATATATATTTTATTTAGTCTATTTATTATATCTGCATAGTGGTAACTAAGTTTTTTTTATCCATCTTATAATTAACTGTTTCATTTATATTTTTTTGTAACATGAATAGCTTCAACTATTTTTCTATTTTTCGTTGATTTTACTGTATCAATATTTTCGCATTTTCAAAGTCAAAATTGTGGTTGCATGCTGTACTATGTTTTGCTTGGAAGGTAGTATTAACATTTTTATTATTCTTTCAATTATTGTTGTGTTGATTGATTCTAGTTTTCAATTTTTTACCAGTTTCGCCCATACATGCTTCGTCACAATTTTCGCATTCTATCCTAAACACAACATTTTTTCGCTCCGTTCTATCAATTCCGTCTTTTTTGTTGGATAAATAATTATTTAGTTTGTTCTCACTATACATTCCCAGCTTAATGTTTTGATGATCATACCGAATTAGTGTTTTATTTATTTCCTCAGTTAAAACTGGTATGACCATCCTTGAATCCATTTTGACTAGTTTCGTCGTGACGTCTGTACGTACGTTCGCACGAGTATCTCGCATAACGCAAAAACGGTTAGCCGTTGAAAGTTAAAATTTTGTATTTTGGATTTCTGTGAAATCTTGTTGTAAACCTCCCTTTTTGTCACTACATGATCACCGTAATTGGTACTTTACTTGAAGGTCATAATTGATTTCTATCAAAAATTATATTAAAATGTAATGCAAAACTTTTCAAATTTAGTATTTATAACTTATATATTGATTTAAATAACATACTAGATTTTGGTTAAAAATGGTGAGCCGAAAGGGGCACTTTATGTTTTAATAAACACATCAAAAATTATATTAAAATTAAATATATAAATCATATGGTTCGGTAATAAAGGTTACAAATGCGATTTTTTTTTCACTCTAATTACACATTTTTATTACTTATTATGAAGTGTTATAATTGAGTGTAAAATAATTGTTTTACATATTTTCATAAAAAATCATTATTATTTGTATTTACTAACAATTATCTAACATTTGTAGTTTTAAATAAATATGAGGGCGTATCTTTTTTTTGTTTTTTATGTTGAGACATAAAATAAATTTTCGGTTTATTTTCTGACAATGATTTACACATTTTATATAAATTTCTACTTTATAATTTAATAAAATTTAATATAAAAAGGAAGAGACTTACTTCCTTTTCGGTTTATAAATTTTCGGTTTATTTTCTGACAATGATTTACACATTTTATATAAATTTCTACTTTATAATTTAATAAAATTTAATATAAAAAGGAAGAAACTTACTTCATACCCATAATTAAATTTAAATTTATTTTAAAAGAAGATTCTTCCATTAGGTATAACAAATAAATAAAATAAAAATTTAAAACAAAAAATAAAAACAAACCACCTCACCATTTGCAAGTTTTACGTAATGAACTTCTCCTTTATCATAACTTTACGTTAGTCCTCCCTATAAGGTTTCAGTACATACACTATTTTATTCAAAAGGGGTCTACTTTAGGCAAGGGATCCTTTTTTGGCACACTTCCCTCTAACATTTTTCAAATTTTGAATTATTTTTTCAAATTTATTTTTAGGTACTTTTAGAAAGAAGGGTATGTGCAAAACCTTCTGCAAGAAAATTAATCTTGCTTGGTCAAATGTACTTTTCTTTCAATTCGTGAAAACCATCTGAGATGACTTAAATACATGAAAATGGCCCTATGTACTTCTAATATATAATAGCCATTTGTATTGTATCAATGATGGAGGTATATTTTAAACTGTTCTTATGTCTTATTATTTTTAAATACAAGTTTCATATTTAATTAAAATTTAATGGATATTTGTAAGATCCGGCGCTTGAGCATTTATCTTCTCCTGCTTTTTACGAATTTGCAATATCTTGTCTACTTACGATCATATGGTTCTCTTATGGGTTTAAAAGATAATGATTGATACTCATCAAAATCTTGTGATTCAATTTATTGGAGATCAGAATATCTCCTCCGTATGCCCAACTATAATATTTTCTTTATGAGTTTTTAAGCATAATAGAAAGTAAAAAGAAACTATATTTTTTTGTTTGCTCATACTACTTTATTATTATTTAGCCTAAAATAATCCTATTAACAGTTGTATCCAGAATCGTCTAGTAGTAAAATAGTAGTATCTATTTCCGACATTTTTAGTATGCTGTGCTTCTCTTAATATTTACTTTGCTTTTCAGAATCAATACTTGCCTATTTAATTTTCATAAATGCATTGCTTAATTAATCAGCCTTATTTGTTTATGGTCTCTCCACAATAATATTGTCCACAGGTATTCTCTGTGGATGTTCATAAAGTTTATACTGATATAACATAGAAATAGTACCCGCAATACTGAACTATTGTCAGGGTTTGCCGGATATACAAACACGGCCAGACGCATCTCAGGGTTTCATTACAAACTCGTAAATCGTAAATTACAACAGTTATAATATTAAATAATGATTAAAGATAGGAATTACGAAAGTACGAATTATTATTATTTTTTTTTTTTAATGTGGCCATATTTTTCTTAAATTAACACTAAAAGCATTGTATTCTCGCCAATCTCTTCACCTATCTTCCTAAATACTGATTATATTCTGATTAGAGTATTTTGATAATATTGTAACTAGAAATTGTTAACTAAATTAAACATATTAAAGCTGAAATTAAAGATAAATTACATTATTTACCTCCATTACAAACCAAACGTAGTTTTTATTTCCTTCAGAGTGCTTGTAAACTCCATAGAAGTCCGGAAGATTGGGATGGCTTGACAGATCTCGAAGGATTTTGTATTCTTCTTCAACGGCAGATTTATTCTCATTAGTGACCTTCTGAACTTTTATTGCAACCTTATGTCCTGTTTTTGAAAGATATAAAATTATTAATTAATATTTCTTGGCAGAAGGGAATGTCTTGTGATAGATGCAATTATTTTAATTTTGTTTTATTTTAATGTTTATTTATTCATATATTATTTGATTATGCATTACTATATTTTTTCAACTTTATATTGTTGAATTATAATAAATCTACTGAATTAAATGGTGAAATTAGTTTGGCAAGGAAACTCTCCTTTTTCAGAGTAATTGATCATTTTCATAAACCTCATCAATTAATTTTTTACTGCCTTCAGTTTGTTAAAATCAGAAAATAAAGTTTTTATGTAATAATAAAATGTTTAAGAGGCAGATGGGTCTATAACAGTCCCCAAGGGGCGATTGTTGGTAGAGGTGTCTGTCTGATATAGTATAATAGTTTATCAGCTACTGGATAAAATTGGCCCACTTCTGCGGCAAAGTTGAGCATGGTGTGATTTTTTGGTAGATTACGAATATCATAACCCCAGGAATCGGTAGCTTTATTATGGTCTTAGCCAAAATAAACTGTAAAAAAAGCATTTTCTATTCAGGAAAAATGCATTTCATCAAAAAAAGTTTCAAACAAACGTTGTTAATGGCACATTTATAGAAAAATATGTACGAAACATGTCAAAACCTATCCCACGTCCGTAATTGCCCCACAGTTAGCTTTCCTCTACCATTTCTTTCATTTTAATAAGTTTGTTAAATTAATGGGTTATAAAGTTCGCGATAAAGCGACTTTTCTCGAAATACCGAAAATTTCACAAGCTTATCTCTACTTAGGGCTGTTATCGTTAGTTTGAGCTTTATAAAAATTCAATTTTTAAAAATTGAGAGTTACGACGTTTCACCTTAACACCCTCGATTCGTTACTGAGTTGGCGAGATAATACTACTTGGAAAGTACAAATTTGAATATTAGGAGACTTAGACTTACCTGATTACTAGTGGTGTTCTGGTAAGAAGACCCGATTGCTAGCTGTACTTCATGCTATCTTCTTCGTCTACCACCCGCTATCAAATAGTCAGGGATGTCTCCTTCAAGTTTTCTCCTAGAGACTGTCTTCAACTTCTCTTTAGATCTTGCCCGTCCTGTCTCTCTATCTCAACTGCCATAGACTATCTTCAACTTCCAGCAGTTTTCAATTTTATGAAGTTAATTCAGCCCATGCTTGAAGATTTGGCCTAATTCTTAACCAGGTCTCTTTCCGACTCTTTTATGCCTATCGCCAGAAGTTTCCACTGGTTATTCCCAAATAGGTTGCACGTGGATCTTTGCAGATTTTCAATTAACTCTGATTTTCCTCAGACATGGAAATTCCATGTTTTAAGTTGACATTACTTATTTATATGATGAATTAACTCAATTTAATTGGCACTTTCAATGAAAATATATTCCCTTTCCACATCCTCAATAAATAGATACACTTCCTCTCATTCTGGTGGGAGTTTAAAATGTGTCTGTAGCTACCCGACGTCCGCAACTGCCCCACACTTAGTTTTCTTTTCCAATTCTTTCATCTTCATAAGTTTGTTAAATTGATAGAATGTAAAGTTCGCGATAAACAGATTTTTCTTGAAATACCGAAAATTTCAGAGGTTTGACGTTCCGCAGGGTCCTGATCGTTAGTTTTATCTTAATATGTAAATAGAAATTTTTTGTAGGTCATCACAACTTTTGACCGACATTTTTGTTCGAAACTTTTTTTTTCATCAAATGAATATTTTCTGTAAAACTAAAAAAAAAAAAAAAATGCTTTTTTTTAAAGTTTATTTTGGCTAAAATCATAATGATTTCTACCGATTTCGATTTCCGGATTATGATATCGCAAAAAATTACACCACACTCTACTTTACCGCAGAACTGAGCCAATCCACTTAAAAATCAGGGGCTAACTGATAGACTGTAATTGTGACCGGATCCTTTGGTCACTGGTTAGCACTGTGCGCCAACTAATTTTATGACAGAGTAGACCGATGAAGCACCTTTCAAAGCACGGTTCCTACTCTTGCCGAATTCCTCCAATTTTCATCCAGTGTTCCAGCTAAGGGTCAACCCGGAATCCTTCATAAGAATGTTCATCCCATTAGGCTACTTCGCTTCAATAAAATATAACTTTATCTTAATTATTGAACGGTATTATCTGTAAAAGTTATTACTTATCGTTCATCATTGTTATTAATTTGAAGTATATATATATATATATATATATATATATAACTATCAAATTGCATAATGATTATAATAAATAAAAAATAAATCAGACTATGAAGTGCCCATAGTTGGCATAGGTAGAGTTTTCTATTTTATGAATTCTCGGAAGACAACGGAATTATCACTGTATTTTAATCGCTTACTCCATTTATCCCATGACTAATGTCAGGTACTCATTTTAGAACCCAAAAATCTTCTAAAAAACACAGTTTTGAGCACGATAAAGCTCATTAATTTTTTTATACCGGAAAAGAGTATATTTTTTTATAGAGAAGATTTAAGGTTTCCTAAGCGAGATTTTAACCAGTGTCTTCAGCATAGAAATTAGCGAAGCCCTCTTTTGTTTACTTTATTCCCTAGCTTTAGCCTATTAATAAAATAATCATGGTTTTGATATAATTGAATATTGCAATTAACTAATTACACACAATTCAATAATAATTACAAAAGTTACGCCAGATAAATTGTACCTTATTGTTGGGAAATATATCTTTTAGAAAATAAGTTATGTTTGTTTCAGAGAATATTTTAGAACCAATTATATTTTTAACTGTGCTCTGTATAGAGCATTTTTATAAATAAACACCATGTAACACACACAAATAAATCCAATAGTAAGAAAATTACTTAGAAATTATTTTCAAAAATAAATAATTAAAAAGAAATGTAGATACGTTTCCAAACTCATGTGTTGATGACTTTTATTATTAGATTCATCGAGCTTATATTTACTTAGTCCTACTAAGAATTACATTAAGATTATTCCCTAAAATTAAACATTAGGTAATTTAATATTTTTTTATTATATTTAAAAATATATATACATTTCTAAGATTTATTTACCTAGTAAAATATCATAGAAACAAATATTGATGGGAAAAAATATTCATACAGTACCTGAATTCTTATCTGTAGCTGCATATACTTTAGCATTTACTCCTGCTCCAATAATTTCTTGAAGATCATATTTTTCTTCAGGATCTTCTAAATTATCTATGTCCAGGCCTTCGTTGCCTAGACCGCGCTCCATGATTTAATATTTTCTGTCCTGATGGAATTTGACAACAATTAGATAATTCCTAAATATTCAGGAAGAAGCACAGTTTGTAATGAAGGGAAAAAATCAATGGTTTCCAATTCTACACAAAAATACGATTGTGCGATTTTACTACTAACAAGCTACATTGTCCACAATCAAGAAGAATAGAGGATAACCGCATTTACTTGGCAGTTCACATAGAAGTAAAATATACCTTCATAAAATCGAAACTTTCGAAAATAAAATATTACGTAAAATATTCTTGTTGAAGATGAAAAACTTGATTGAATTTTTAACTATTTGGCAGAAGTATTGACAAAATTTCCAATTAATTTGGACATTTAAAAAAAATGTCAAATGGGATACCACCATTAGGTTGGAAAATTGTTGGAAAAAGACGAGGAAGAGCAAGAAAGACTTGGAATGAAGAAATTGGAGAGTATAAGGTTATGGGTGATTCATTGGAGGAATGGGTCTTAGATAGAACAATGCTGAGGGACATTTAGAAAATTTAGGTTGAGGAGATGCACCTAATTGATGAAAAATCTAATAAATAATAATAATGTATTTCACACAGCATTGAAATAAAACAGATGTGTCTATTAAGGATATATTCTGCATTAGTGCTAAGAAAAGAAATAAGCATAATACTGTTGTAATAATTCAGCGGAATATTGATGAAATATGGATAGATAAAACTTAAGCTCAAACATTGACAAAAATGTATCGTCAGGCGAATAAACGACTGTATGTGTATAAGTTAAATATGTTTAAATTAATTTCGAAAGAATTAGAAAAAAACTAACAGAAACTGGTCATTAAAAAAATTCAATACAAATACTTATATGTACGCATATATCCGAAAACTAGAGTTCAACATTCAGTGGATGAATAGGCCTACAGAGATTTATTTTAAACGAGGGAGGGAGGGAAAAAAATAACACAACCAAGTTACACCGTTTAGAAAATACTATAAAACAATAAAAAGTAGATTTCATAAACTAAATTTTCAAAAAAGTTATTAATAATAGTGGTATCAGAATAGAATATCTATCCATTGCAAGGAACCAGTTTCGAATCTTGCAACACGCACCCTTCATTAGCCTTTTTGTCATTCTTGATAATCTTTATTATGATATTTATCGTAAAGAAACTTGAATAAAAATCTTTTATTCAACAGTTCATGGATGATAATGGATGGGCATTAAAAAAGGGTTCATTTCCGAAAATTAAATTCTTTTCAAAACACCAAAACATGAATTTCTGTCGAACCGCAGGACTTATTTAAAGAGATTTTATTTTCTACGTTTATTTCACGACTGTGAAAAACAGAACGGCTGATAAGCTATCCTATCTCATAAAATGTCGGTCTGTAAGAGAAAAAAAACAAATAAACGTAAAAGTCCATTTTGGATAAAAATTGAGATGAGCCCTTTTCGAAATTTGCTATTCAAATCAAGTTAGCATTTGAAATTAAAATATTTAGTTTTATTTTAATTCATGTATTTTTAAAGGATGGAGCTCTGTTTATAAACTGTACCCTGAGTTTGAAAATATTTCATATCTTTCCCGACATTTAAGCTATAAAAGTTAATATATAAACCAGACACTTTCAAATGAAAGATTTGATTATGTTTTGTTTAACGAATTATTTTAATTATTATTATCTTCATTAGAGGAAGAATATTAGATTATAAGAATTGAACTATTATAAGAATAGTTTAGAGAGTTTAGGTATATGACTTTTTTACAGAGAGCTAAATGTGTAATTGATCTCAACGAATCTTATGCTTTTGTCAAGTAATTTTCATCACTTAATTAATTTTTTTTAATGAAAAATAATTCCATTAGTTAACTTTGGTTTATGGACGACTAGAGACATTTTAGCTTTACAAACTAAAAGATATACATACCCAGAAATTTATGCGGAGTTGTGTTAATGGTTAGAGTGAGGACAGGAATGAGATATGAAGCCCGATGAGCGGTTTAAATCGAGTTAGTGAGGCTAACAAGGTTAAAGAAGCCATACCTTCTTTAGATTTAATACCAATTAACGTCTGGCCTCCGAGGCTTGCAACCTGGTCTCTCGAACGGGATCATAAAAATATAATTGACAGTTTTGAGGGTTTGTGCTTCCAATAACCTCCATAGCTTTGTGATCATAGCCGCAATGAATTGGACTAGCCGCCCAAAAAGAGGAAACCCTGAGAGTATATTCCTCATCGTCCTGGTCTTGAGGGTAGTTAAGGCCTTCTCTTTACTTTTTTACGAAATATAACTCCTCTTATAACAAGATGAATTTTGTAGGTGAGCTATTATTACTGTAAAGTAAAAACCTATTAAAACCTTAATTACGTTTTCACTCTTCAGAGGATTCAGGCAGGAAAGCCAACGGAGTTGTGACTATTAGCTGATTTCATAAATATTAGTAAACACCATAATTAAATTAGGAAATAATATTGGTCTATCCTATTTAAATTAATTTGTATTCAATTTATAAAAACTGCTTGATATGTTAGCTAATGGCTAATATCAAAAAAGCAAAACATATAATTTAGTTGATAAAGCAGAGGTTCCCAGACATAATGCCATTGCGTACCATTTATACTTTGCAGATTACTGAGCGTACCTCTATCTGATCTTAGGATATGAATATTAAAGTTTCGCCTTCATAAAAAAAATTCAGAAAACTGTATCTCCTGTACGGGCCATTCTCCAATTTCGGTGCTTTTTCAGTTACAGAGCTTTTCAAAAATGAGCAACCATCTGAATGTGGATGGTTTTTTTTATTTCCTTCCTTTCTCACTTTGAGATTCCAATAATGAATTTGTATCTAGTTATAAAATTTATAATGCTAGTTTTGTCAATGCCTAGTTCTGTCAAAAAGCTGAGGCTATGACTTTACAAATCAATGATACCAATTTTTTTCCAATAAACCTAAAAAAATGACTGCCATATATGTCAGCATTCTTTCGAGTATTGGTATATAATATTATTTGAATTTAGATGCCACACACCAATCGCCATACCATTTTTTGCGACTGTCTCACAGTTTTCAGTCACTTCCTAGCCAGTTTTTGAAATGTCTGCCAATAAATACTCACAAAGGGAAATTTCAGATGAGATGTGATCAGGCAACACAGGTATGATGCATAAAACATGGCTGTTTTGTTTCATTCTCTCACCTCTTTAGTTTCTTCCAAAATGTGAAGTGCTTGAGTTCTATTATCGACGCTCACCCACTAGGGCTCAAACAATCAATACCGGTAAGACTTATGTTTTGCATGTTACAGTTTGTACAGTTTCGTAGTAGGTACGTCATAAACTCTCTCTCTCTCTCTCTCTCTCTCTCTATATATATATATATATATATATATAAACTCTATAAAAATATATATAGCATATGCTTATCTTCGATTTTTTTGTCAAGAATCTCTGGCGAGCATAAATAAAAAATGGTTGATTTGTCACTCCCTAGCCTAAATAAAAATTTCTAGAAGAATAGTGAACATGACAGCAAAGGAGGGACAAATAGTTAATCTTCTTTCAACATCGCGTACCTCTTGGAACGTTCTTGATCCCCATTAGTACCACGTGTACCACCGTCTGGGAACCCCCGGGATTAAGAATAAACCAAATGTTTGGTTATTGTAGAAACGTCGATGATTTCGATGACACAAAAATGACAAGGAGTGCTGAGAGTATCTGGGATCTACCATAACTAGGAAAAACGATGCCCGAGGAGAAATAAAGGCCAGGGTTGATGGCGGATAATACTTTTTATTTCACAAATGCAAAATTACTCAGTTCCCGCCTTCTTTCAAGAAATTAAAGTTAGAATTTAGAAAACTATTATGCTTTTTAGTGTTCTTTATGGATGCGAAATGTGGCCCCTTAAATTAAGGGAAGAACGTCTAATGATATTTGAAAAAAATGGATTAGGACCGAAGAAAAGTCAACTGGAGAATTTAAACGGCTGCACAGCGTTGAATTGCGTGAACTGCACCCGGTAAATATTTGGAGTTGATCGAAACGTAGCTGGGCGATAGATCTGAACGATCTCTACCTTTTAAAATGAAATTATTCATCTTTATCTTCCTCTTCGTAGTAGGCCTCAATACAACGCCGTCAATCTTCCTGGTTCCATACTCAGCTGCTTCATTTAATGGAGTATTTCGCCTTTATTTCCTCTTGTCGGTCTGTATATTATATTCTTCGTAACTGTTTCTTGAAGGTGGTCTTTTATCAATAGGCCTTGCTTCCAGTATTTTCCCCGTTCCTCTTTCTTCGTCTCTAAAACAAACATGTCTGAAGCATTTCCGTTGTAAGTTTCCTACTTTCCTCAACAAAGGTACTTATTATTGGTCCCTGATTCTTTCATTTTTGATTGAGACTCTTATTGTTTTTCTCGTTGATCTGCGGATATCAGCGCCAGTACTTCGGCTATAATGGAATTCCATATTTGAATTCTATATCATGGCCTTGGAACTGGATTTTTGGATAGCTGTTTATGTGGTAAGATTGTATAATTGACTTGTATGCAATTATCTTGGTTCGACGAGTTTCATCTTGCTTGAAAATTGATTCCTTAATGAAAAATAGCAGCGATTGGAAGCCAATATCCTCCGGTTCACTTCCAAAGATGTTCTGTTGTCATTTGTATTCAGTGAGCCCAAATACGGAACTTATATTATATAAATAACTTATTCCTTTTCAAAGCTATAAGAACCAAATTGTATTTTTTATCCATTATGTTCTTCATTAAACACTAAGTACTTGTTTTTTCTTTGTCAATAATAAGACAAAGCCTATGTGAGTCTCTTCGATGGACAGGAAAGCATCCGTGACAGCTTGTAATGAGCGCCCCACTGGAAGGAGGATCCAGCAGTGGCGTAGCCAGAGAGGGAGTCGAGAGGGTCCGGACCCTCTCCTCCACTCCCCGAAATTACAAAATACGGTGCAACTTTACAAGAGGGGCGTGTTATAACTTGTTCCTCCCGATCTTACCCGAAGGTCGCCGGACTAGCATACTCTAGCGCTATTTGTGATAACTAATTGCTTTCAATTAATTTAATTCAATTGTAACATTCGTATTCATTGGAATAATTAAAATTATTACTGCTTTAATTATATGTTATTTAAAATTATTAGTGCTGTCGATTTCCGCTCATTACGATCTTCATTACGTTAAGGACCCGACCTCAACAGAAAAGGAACTTTTTGGATTTGTTTATCTCTTGAGCGAGCGCAGCGAGCGGAAATCGTCAGCTGTGATATATTTAAAGTAATTATAATTGAAATTGCGAGAAGACCCCGATCTCAACTGAAAAGGATCGGTTGCTGTTTTGTTTATTTCTTGAGAGAACGCAATGAGCGGAAGTCGACAGCACTAATAATTTTAAATAATATGCAATTAAGGCAGTTATAATTTTAATAATTGCAATGAATACGAATGTTACAATTGAATCCAAAGCAGTTACTTAGCACAAATGGCGCTAGAGTATGGTAGTCCGGCGACCTCATGCTAAGATCGGGAGTAGCAGTGATAGCGCGCCCTCCCAAATTGTACCCAAAATACTTATATTTATTCATATCTGTAAACAAAAATTGTATAAACCAATGTGAATGTTATTTATAAATAATATACCTAGGCTTAGAAAATATTATATAGAGTGATGGCCCCCTTACATCCCCGTTTAGAATGCGTTTATTTAAAGTGGATTTTTGGATGGACCCCCTCCTCACTCCGAAACGAAATCCTGGCTATGCTATTGGTTGTCAGCATATGAAGGAAGCTGTACCAGTCGAATAATAATTGTCCCTGTTGCTTGGATACTCGAATCTCTTACTCCCTGTCCTCACTTACTGATCCAAAACATGTACTACAAGTAAGGTAGAAGACAGAAAACTTTAAAAATTCGAAGGAAATATTCTATGTAAAATCTTCGGTTCTACATGCATTCATGGGGAATGAAGAAGTAGAAATAACCAGAAGCTGTATTACTTGCACAGTGATAAGATTATTATATAACAATTATAATAGGATGGATTTGTTTTACGTCTCTGTCTGTCTCTCTCTCTCTCTCTCTCTCTCTCTCTCTCTCTCTCTCTCTCTCTCTCTCTCTCTCTCTCTCTCTCTCTCTCTCTCTCTCTCCTCTCTCTCTCTCTCACACTCTCTCTCTCTCTCTCTCTCTCTCTCTCTCTCTCTCTCCTCTCACTCACTCTCTCTCCTCTCATAAATATCACATATATCCTGATGATATATTTACATGTCTTCGCCTGTTGATAAATTCAATGAAACAATTAATAAAATGAATCAAGATGTAAAAGAAATTTTAGCCTGATCAATATGGTTAAAACTCGTTTTGAACCCATCCAAGACAAAAGCAATTATTTTAGAAATCCTCAAAAAATATTTCTAAATAATACATGTATTGAATACTCCCAATCCTTACAGCTTTTGGGTGTTACTTTCTCCAGTTTACTTGATTGGCAGGATCGCACTGTAAATTTAAGAAAATTTTCAAAACTTTAGGCTGTTTACGTAAAAAACAGAGATTTCTTGCCAGTATCTGTACCAAAACATCTTGTTTCCGCACTGATATTACCACATTTAGATTATTGCAGTCTATTGTTTACAGACATGCTAAATAAAGATTTATTAGTACTTCAGGGAGCGTTTAATGCATGTGTGCGTTTCATTTTCGATATTCGCATTTATGAGCATATAATTTCTTTCTATAAAATACTTGGCTGGCTGAAACTTTTTGAAAGAAGAAAATATATGCTGGGAAGTTTCTTGACTTTTTAACAGTAAAACACCCAACTATCTCTATGACCTATTTGAAAAACAAATCCCTCTCCCAAATCGTCCTATCCGTGAAATTCGCAGCAAATTTAACATATCAATTCATCGAACGACTCGGTATGGTAACTCATTTCTAATAAGCGGTATTCATTTATGGGATAAAATTCCACAGAAAATTAAATCTTCAAAATCTCATTCGGTCTTCAAAAATACGTACTGTAATAATCTCTTAGACCCTAAATAAAAATCCTGCTTTTAAATCCTCATTATTGATCTTGCTGACACAAATGATCAATTGTGTCTCTCCCTCTCTCTGCCTCCCTCCCCCCACACACACATATATATATATATATATATATATATATATATATATATATATATATATATATATATATATATATTCTAATATTATTATAAATTAGATATACGATATGTCGGCTTATTCACACATTACGCTCAATAGGAAGCACTTACAGAAACCGTTTTCAGCGATAATGCTTGATCAATATTGAAACCTTGGCCGAGAAACTTTAAGGGTCTCTTTACTGTGTTGCTAAATATATCTTTTAATTTACAATTTACAATTTAAAACATCAAACATAAGAAAAACAAAAATTGAGATGAATTCCTTTATTAACTAATAATTTACAATTTGTGTTTAATTTTGAGCTACAAGTATGTCGGGGAAAATTCTGTAATAAAACCCAAAATTCGATAATGCTAAAATAAAAAAAATGTTCTTAAAATAACTCCCACATTTTAGTTAATATGGAATAATTATAATAATAGAAATATTACCTTGGTCTAAAATTTGACGAAGGTTATTAGTGAACTGATTTTTCACGCAGTAAAATATCCTGAAATACATTATTAGATTTGCAGCAAAAAAAACAACTTTAAATATGCTTTAAAAATTATTGAAATATGAAAGCAATTTTCTATATAATTTGTAAAATATAGTTTATAATTCTATATAAATCAATGTTTTACGAAAAATGTTTTAGCAGTAAAACTACTTAATTGAATAAAAAAAAAAATATTCTTAGATTTTAATGATGCCATAAATAATGAGCTGTTAAAATAAAGGAGAAAAAGAGGATTACAAAAATTGAGATGTGTATGAAACAACTATAATTATTAATTATATAATAAAATAAATTTTTAAATAACCAGAAACGTTTTTACATAAAATAAATGCACATGAGGTGTAATTAAGCAATGATACTGCTTAGTGAAATAATAAAGGCGAAAAAATGTATAGTTTCTTTATGATAGCTAATATGAGTTCATAGTTTCACAATTTAACAAGTCATATAGCAGAATCTTAACACAACTGATGGCTGAACAGACGTCCTTTACAGATCAGACATTGGTGGACGTACAAATAAACATGTATGCGTCATCTATCGCTGCATGCTAAACCACTTCACATATGCTTTTTAACATTTTATGACAACACTATATCCATGTCTATAGGTTCTTTTTAAACGTTTTTCTTTAGCGAGGTTCTTAATTGTTTGTAGTTTCTTAATGCTTCACAAGTCCTTCTGATATTATATGAATAATTGAGGTATTTTCAGACTGTTTTAATCATTCAAATGATTTAAATAAATAAGAAGAATAACCATTTAGAGAAACTTTCTCATTTAGTTTCACTTCATATTCACCATTATTTTATTTAAACGAGCAAACACATCTTAGGTCCAAGTTCAATCGTGTACTATATTCATCCGTTTTTACTCAGCTCTTGAAATCGGTAATTGGAAAGGTCGTCTGGTATTGTGAAAATGAAAAGATATACACTGATGAAATAGACAGTTTCGACTATTTGATTTGCCCTCTATAATTCAAGATTTCATATTCTTCTATGATCATCTTATTTTTCATGATAAGCCAAAAAGGAAATATTGAAAGATTAGGCTCTATCTCCTTCTTAACAAAGAAATATCTTCTATTTCTTTTCCATTTACTTCCTCTTTAGATTTCATTTCTTCATTATAGTGAGAAAAGAATTTTCACTTATTAGGGAAAATGGCTTTTATAAAGATGTAGCCATTTAATGATATTCTGTAAAATTTAGATGGTATGGAAAGTGAACAAAAAGAAAGTTTTGTGTAAGTAGTTTGATAATTTTTGGTAAATCTCGAATTAATTAAGGAATGAATTATACAATTATATAAGACTAACTAATGACTTCTATCAAATATTGTTAATGCTTCATACATACTTCTTATATAATTTTCATTCCTATCTTTCATAATGGAAGGTAGGAAGAAAAATAAAACATAACCAAAATCTTAATATCATGTATAAAAAGGGGCAACTACTGCTTTTTAAGAGGAGGGTGTAGTTTTGAAGATCTCAACACAGATGAATCAGAAAATAACAAAACGGAAGAAGAGACAAGTTAGAATGGTTCCTAATGCTGATAACTTAAGAAATAACTTTTCGGAAATTTCTACATACGGTTCTTCGTCCAGAAGTAATGTCTGGGAGTGATGCATGAACTCTACGGACTTACCACACAGCAAAGAAATATCTCCAGCATAAGCAAAAGAAGTTGATGAGTATGTGGGAAGAAAAGATTCAAAGAAAAATTTATAAATGGAAAAAAAAAAATAGTTTCCACGTATAAAAAAACAATTGAACTAAAAGAACCTTTTATTCCAAAAGAAACTAATTTTATTCTAAAATTCTTGTATCAAAAAGGTCAGAATAAGATGGCTAGACCTAATTCTATGCACGATAAAGAAACTCTCTCATAGTCAATATACGTAAGAATTCTGAATGGAGAAAGATGCAAGTTGCAGATATATATGCAGACCAAAATTATTATAAGTATTGGAAAGAGTAAAGTACATTTTCGTGGAAGCCTCTGGAAGCCTGAAGGACCGGCAGAAGTTTTCTCGAAGTTTTCAGTAAAGAAAAAAGAAGTTCTATTTAAATCCTAATGATTCCGTATTTAAAAAAAGATAAAATGCCAGTCAAAATGTATGCTGAGATATGTCAGATTGGTCGATAATTTATTAAGTTTATTGCTTCATCTAAAGGTAATCAAGAGTTTCTTTTTGGTAAGAAAACACCTGTTTTTGCCTCACCTTAATCTATCTCTACGTTTATATTTTTGATTTGTTATTCATGTTTTGGCAAACCGTTCCAACCTATTACATTGTTTCCTTAGTGTTTTAACTACTGCTTTATTTTAAGTTACAAATGCTTTTTATGCATAGAAGCTTCAACATTCGTCAAATATAGGAATTGAATCTAAATCATGTAACCCTTAACGGCGATAAGATAATAAAGTTTATGAAAAAAAACTTTTCACAATAAATTACAACTTTTTGTTGATAATTTTAATCTGTATAAAAGTTTGTTTTAAGAACCATTCAAAAACTCATCTGAATAACAAATTTATTTCTCAAATAAAAATTAATGTAAAGAAGAAAAAAGGGATAATGAGCATGTGAAGTAATTTTTTATTACCAGTAATAATTCTCTTCTCGAATGTTGCGGTAAATGGCTCAAAAATGTGAAATAAATAAAGTGCGTGAAAAATTAATTAAACTCCATTTTGATTGAAATTTATTCAAGTAACTCAAGTAACACTGGACGGGCCTTTAATGCTGAAATTACCAAGATGAGAGACCATTAGTAGGGCAGTAAGAATGAAATACAAGCCATTAAAGCCGTAATAGGTATTTCATGCTTTGAAACAGACGAATGGCTTTGAGATCTCGTTCTTTGGGTACCCTTTCCCCTCGGGCCGGTCAGCACTCTCCGATTCGAATCGTTTTCTGCTCCGGTCACTGTTTAACGGAATGTTAGTCCTTCAGGGATGGTTGGTTCGTAACTTTCCGGCGATATCGAATGAAAAAGGAAACATTAAAATATATTAATGAATATTATTAATTATAACTAGTCATTACTAATTTATTGCATCTATTCTTTGGGTCCATTGCTGCGATGTGAATGATTAAACTATATAATGATAATTTACTACTTTTATTAATGTAACAGCATTGATGGTTGCTTTCATATTATCTTGGAGAATTTATTTTATTGTAGGAGCCGAATGAATGAGTTAAATTACCTTAGGTTTTCTGACTTGCCTGTTCGATAAATTGGTTGTAGAATCCAATTGAGTTCTTTTAATATCACATCTCCACAATAATTCGTTAAGCATCTTTATAATTCCGAAATATAAAATTGCGAGTTACCATAAAGAGCTACCATGAAAAGAATTCACATGTAAAATAAAAAAATAAAATAGGGAGCCAAGACATAATTAAATCTAACTAATTCGCATTTAATTATATGTGGAACGATGATGTAGAATCTGCAAAACGTTAAATTACTATCAATATGATTTTCATGAGTAGGCTTAAGTACGCCCCAAGAAAAGGGTGCGTTCGGAAAATTACTGAAAAGAAAAGGGAAAAGGGCAACTGGATTAAGAGAGGGTGTACTATTTCAGAAGGTAAACCAGGACCCATTGAGAACAGAAACTGTTACATCAGCACAATGAGTGAAAACTTCACAACTAGAGATTCGTATTACAATATTTACAATAAATTTAAAAAACACACAAAAAAAAACATGGAATTATTGTTTGATGGCGAAAAAATAACACTGAGTGAATTCGCAATCGCCCATTCGAAGATAACACAATGCCATTTCCGCTTGTCTAGAACAGTGACTGCTCGTTCTTTGATTGTAACTGATCTTAAACTCTACCGATTCGAGTGGACTGTATATCTATTTCTTGTCCCAGACTATTGATTTTGTTTACCTCTTAAGTGAAAATCCCTGGACCTTAATGTTAGGTAATATGATTAATGACGTCGGTAATGAAGTATAGACCGGATCCCATGGCTCGTAACGTTACTCTCATCGCTGTTAAATCGCTGGCCTCATTAGTTCCACCTTCACGATTATTTCACAGAAAGATATGAATTCTAGAGAATCGACCTGGGTCATCAGACCACTTTAGGAAGTAAAGAAAGAAACAAAACAACAACTAAATAGGAAACAAGTCCGAATTATTGCTCTCTGAATATTATTGATTGATCTGCCGTTAATTTTTATTTTCTTGTATATTATGTCTTTAACTGAAGATTTTTTCAAAAAAGCTTAGATCCGAAGACTGTGGGCAGTTCAGCAGGCCTCGGTAAAGGTATATTGAATCCTCTGAATATATTGAATTTTTATTACGTTTATATAGGCCTTAAGTCATGACCTCAATCTCACATGCGATCTACATATTTTACCACATTACAAATTTTTTTTTTCCAATATTATTGGAAACTTCACATCCTAATCTTCTGATCCAACCCTCGTCTAGTTCCACTCGTCCTCTTTGGAAGTCGAAACAGCAAGGGTCCAGAAACTTTTTTAAAGATGACAGCTGGAATCGTGGAATTGTCAAGATACTCTACTCAAGTCAAGATGGTCAATGGCTATAGCGCCCTCCATCGTCCTCCACTGGCTAAGGTCAAAACCGTCGTTCAAAACTAACGAAAAAACCGATCATGTATGATATTCGTCGGTGCCCATGTAAAGGTCGCCCTACATGATCGGTTTTACTGTCGTTCCAAGGGACCTGTCGAGGACCGAAAAAAAACCCGTCGTGTAGGATCGAAGGCCCGTGTAGGGCTGCATTGTTCCCACACCTCGATTTTTTTTCTTAGCTATTATAGATCCAATTTTGGTAAATATTTTTTAACATTGAATCAATAATGTTCTCACCAAACCAAATCAATTAACTATCAGTTAGTAAATTTCAGATATAAGCTTAAAATAAATGTAGTATGTTTTTTTTAGAAATCCTCTCTTCAAAGATGACTTTTCAACTTTGCCAACTTCAAACAATAATTATTATTTATTTTTTTATTATTAATTATTATTTACTTTTCTCAACATATGGATATTGGTCGGTATGGAAATTTAAATGAATGATGATCAATTTTGATTTAATTGTTTTCGATT
The DNA here is from genome assembly GCA_948150685.1 of Rhaphigaster nebulosa. Classification (NCBI taxonomy): domain Eukaryota; kingdom Metazoa; phylum Arthropoda; class Insecta; order Hemiptera; family Pentatomidae; genus Rhaphigaster; species Rhaphigaster nebulosa. Next base: position 118,443,851 of record OX411306.1, on the reverse strand, counting down.
ATTCTATATAACAAAAATAAATCAATTAAAAAGAAGATCAATCAAATGAATTAATGTAATCAATTAAAAAGAGTGGATAGAAGATTCGGATGGATGAAAAAACTGATGATGTAGGGGAGTATCGTTCATCGTGCCAAACCGACGGTTTTTTTCCCCACCATTTTCCATTGTTCAAACCGACGGGTGGGATTGATAAAACAATCAATTGTGCAGGCCCACATTAAGGAAGCTTCGTTCTGACACATCGGATTTTTCTCAACTGTTTCGTACATTATAAATTCCATTTTGATAAACATTTATCAAAATTTAAACAATAATGTCCTCACCTAACCAAATTCATAAAGTATCAATTAATAAGTTTAATTTTTAATTAATATAAGCTTAATTTTTGTTTTAGAAATCCTATCTTCAAAGATGAGCTTCCAACTTCGAACAATAATTATAATTTATTTTTTTATTATTAGTTATTATTTATAGCATTTCTACTTCAATTGCAACCTTTTCCAAATCAATTACCACTTTTTCCATTTCAATTGTAACCTTCCTCATTTCAATTGTTACTTTTTCCATTTCAATTGCAATCTTTTCCATTTCAAATGTAACCTTTTCCATTTCAATTATTACCCTTTCCAAATCAATAGTCACCTTTTCCAATCCAATTGTAACCTTTTCCATTTCAATTGTGACTTTTTCCACTTCAATTGTTATCCAGCCGGATATAAATTAATTCAATGTTATTTATTTTACTATCGAAAAATAATTATTTTAATTACAGTAATGACTTAATGAAATAATTTCGGCATATTCTTTCGACATTTTTTCGTTTATTATATAATTGATATTAAGTGCTAATTTCAAATAGATTAAATTTTGAAATAAAATTGTTGTTTATTTATATTTAAATATTCATTATTGTTTATTTATTTAGTGGATTTCATCGATTTGGTGATCGTTCATTAGGTTTTCGAAGTTGCTAATGTCAAATTTAATACCAAAATTTTGTTCGGCCACGAGAATTTCTACTCAATTTTTAGCTTTAAAAATTCTTCTGTATAGGTATCGTTTACTAGGTTTTCAAGGCCGCCATTTTGAATTTACTATCGGAAATTTCCGATAGCGCATGGATATTTCGAGTTTCATTTGTTATTGAAGTTTTCCATGACAAAGAGATCGTTTAATAGGTTTTCAAAGATTCTGATTCCATTTTTGTAATTGGATTTTTAATCGCGCATTCGTATTTTGCATTTCCGTTACTGTTGAAGTTGTCTTTGTTATACAAATCGTTAATTAGGTTTTCTCGGGTTCTGATTCCTTTTTTCAAATTTATTTTTTTATCGAGCTTGTACATTTCAAATTAGATTTATATTTGACATTTTTTTTTCCTATAAAACCTAATAAACAATAACTTCACAGAAAAAAGGTCAATGGTAATGGTTATCCGAAATGAGCATGTTAGATAAAATATCCAATACCAAAAACTAAATCAGAACCTTTGAAAATCTAGTAATCGAAGAAAAGTTCAATAAGAACTGTAAATCGAAATACGCAATCGGGATCAAAAATCCGATAGTGAATTCGAATATATGATGATTGAAAACTTCATAAAAAATAACTGTAACAAAGAAACGTCTTCTGTAATATTAATATTTTATGCTCGATAAAATTTCAATTCGAAAAACGGAATTAGAACGTATGAGAACATAATAAACGACCCCAATATCATAGAAAACTTCAATAACAACGGAAACTCGAAATACGCATGCGGTATCGGAAATCCAATATTAAATTCAAAATAGCGCCCTTGAAAACTTAGTAAACGATACTTATACCAAAGAATTTTTAAAACTAATAATTAAGTAGAAATGCTTGTGGCCGAACAAAATTTTGATAGTAAATTTGACATTGACAATTTCGAAAACCTAATGAATGATCACTAAATCCATGAAATCCATCTCTCTCTCCACTAGATAAATATAAAATAATAAATATTTAAAAATAAATAAACAATAATTTTATTTTAAAAAATTAAACTACTTGAAATTAGCACTTAATAACAATTATATAATAAACGAAAAAAATGTTGGAAGAATATGCTGAAATTATTTCAAAAGTCATTATTGTAATTAAAATAATTATTTTTCGATAGTAAAATAAATAATATTGAATTAATTCATGTCCGGCTGGGTTACAATTGAAGTGGAAAAAGTTACAATTGAAATGGAAAAGGTTACAATTAATTTGGAAAGGGTTATAATTGAAATGGAAAAGGTTACATTTGAAATGGAAAAGGTTACAATCGAAATGGAAAAGGTGACAATTGATATGGAAAAAATGACAATTGATTTGGAAATGCTATACTTTTCTCAACAGATGAACGTTGGTCGGGAGTGAAAATTTAAATGAGTAAAAATAATAGATTTTGTTTTCAATTCTTCCATATAAATTACAAAGTAATCAATTAAAAAGATTTATCAAATTAATGAATGAAATAAATTAAAAAGGATGTATGGAAGGTTTGGATGAATGAAAAAAACGATTTCCCCCATCATTTCCCACCGTTCAAACCGACGCACAGTGGTTCAAACAGCGACTTTAGCATGATAAAATCCAAATTTTGAATACATAATATTGAAATGGAAATTGTTTGTATCCAAATTAGACTTTGAACCCGAAAAATTAATCTCGATTGCTTACACTGATGATTCAATAAGACAAGTCAAAACCAAAACAATAAATCCACTATGCGTTTATTCATCATCGAGTAGAAATTTTCTTCTAAAATGGAAGCTACGATCTGGCATATTCTGATATCTGGTCTATTCTCCTGGTATGATCGAGATATTTTATTCCTCATCAAATATTGCTATCAGAAAACTTAAGTGAAAAAATTAAAACCAGCATTCGGGGGTATAATGAGACTATACTAGATATAACTAATCAAATACAAAACACAGATCATTGGGGTTGTTAATTATTTATTTTATAATTGCTTAAAAATATTCTAATTTGGCCTCTAAAATTTACATGTATTATACATTTGGATAGGTATATGATAATTAATACTAATTGATATTAACATGTGTCCTATAATTATTGTATAAATAAATAAAGATTAACAAGGAACAACAACAGACTTCTCTAAAAATCTGGCTAATTGTACTCATTAGGTAATACTGTACATTTAAATTTTGTTGATTCGTCACCAAAATTTTATCAATTCATAAATACATTTAATAATGATAAATACGTAGGTTATTAAATTATTAGCGAATACCTAGGTTTATATACACATTTGTTGTGTTATCTCAGATGTGAATTAATGTTAATTAAATACCTACGTAAAATTAGAACAGAGACCAGTTTGAAAAAAGTTTACTTGCTTTATTTTTTTTTTTTATTGATGACTGCTTAAGTTGCTTTGGAATGTAAATCTTAGATTACGCTACTATTTTAATGAATGATTTATATTTTTGAGCTTAATATAGAAAAAAAATTATTGATTTGGAAATTCTCCGAATACTAAATTTTAAAAAGTATGTGAATTGCTATTTAGTTTTTCATCCTAAAATGCCAACATATATATATATATATATATATATATATATATATATATATATATATATATATATATATACACACACACACACACACACACACATATATATGTAGTTATCTATACAAATGTGTATTTTGTCTTATATTTTGAAATATAAATCCAATAATATTCATTAAAAATTGTTCATCAATATTCAAAATCTTTAATAACAAATCTATGAAGTTATTGATGCATGAATGACTGCAGTATTCAGTCAAAAACAAGAATTCCTGAAAAAGAATTACTAATTTTCAGGTAATTTACGAAGGTTTTTTAGGTATATAACAAGACATACAGAACATTTGTCTCTGGATGGCTTTCTAGTTAATACAAGACTATTAAAGAAATGGTTATGTATATATGCTACCCTACAGGTTGTAATAACACGCACGAAAACCACTGCTGTATTAATAAGAGGTTTACAATAGTCCTTAATATAATAGCGACACTACACTAAGTAATAATAGGTGGTTCACTCACTAGTTTAGTCTTATAGTTTAAATAGTGCAAGAGCTATAAGGATTTTAGCTATCTTTAGTATGCATCGGTTAGAGCTAGGACTATGTGATGATGTGTAAAGTGTATTTAGTTCTGTACATAGGACAGTTGCAGATACTACTTGCAGACCGTGATCCACTCATCGACGGTGCAATTGCTGCAGGTTACGTAACAACACCAGTGGAACTTGCAGTTGCACCTGTCGACCAAACGCCGTCTAATGATGTTATACCCTCGCCCGCAGCACAGCGATGCGCACCCGTCCACACCGCGCCCTCCTTTCTTGCAGATCCTTCCCGTGGTCCCTCCTGCTTCCAGCCCTGGTACTGGCTCACAGAAGCTCGGGGACTTTTCGTAGTAGAGGAGGCTGCCTCGCAGATCTCGTGGGCGTTTCCGTCGCTTTTTCTTCTTTTTCCTTCTTCTCCGGACCGCCAGACCTCCGCCTCCTTTGTTAGATTCTTCCACCATTATCGCCTCTCTGAACCGTTCCTTTAACGCTACTCCTATCGTCCGAAGGTCGGGTGCGGATCTCCAGCAAGTTCGAAGCTCACAGCTTCCCGACACACCATGACACTTACATTTCACCTCCATTTTCTTGGCTACAGCCTGAAACAAACAATTTGATCTTTTTTTATTCCTGTTAAGAAAATTCAATTATAAAGTAAATAATCAAGGATTAATAATCCAGTACTTAATCAACAACCAAGTGGTTTTAACTATTCCATACTTTAAAAATAAATAATCATACAAAGTTAAGCAATTAAATAAATAAATAATTAAATATATTTAAAAAAATATAAGTCTAAAAACGCTGCAAATTATTACACAATGATTTATTATTTACACTTAGTAATATTTCAAAAATATCTATTCTGTCCAAGTAAAAAAAAGAAGAAGCCGGAGAATTAGTCTACGAAGTTCATTACATGTCCGATTTAAATGTTTTTTTTCCTTTTTGTAGGGAATTTCACCAGCTTTCGTTTGAATACAATGAAAGCACAAAAAAACAATTTTGCGGACGGATTTTTTTTTTTATTCGATATTTGGATTCTTGAAACATAAAATCTCAAATTTTGAGGGGGTTACAAAAAATTTTTCTTTGGTCGATTCCAAAGGTCTATTATTGAAAATAATATTGGATTATGAGAGGTAACCCTGTTGTTTTTCCAGGATCCAGAGATTTCCAACAATATTAACTATTTAAAACCCAGCAAAGGCCAAACTAATGTATTACTACAAAGTAAGCTGTTTAAAATTAAGATCTTTTATTATCAATGAATGAGATATTATCTTTTTTATCTTTTTGTTATTTTTATTATCGTTTATTTTCTTTTTATTATATATTATTTTATATCGTAGCAAATAACTAAGTGTTAACTAAATATGCACTTAAAACTATTCATATGCATCATAGAATGATTAAAAAAAAAAATACTTTAGATAAACAATAATATGCAAATTCTAGTCCATCCTAAGCAATATTATCTATTCGCTCAATAATACAAATATCCTATCTCATAAATGCGAGAAATGTTTATTTAATTTTAAAAGTTGTATTTTCAATCAGTTTAATTTTAGTTATAATCAAAGTATAAATATATTTATAAATATATTATTTTAATTGTAATTTCTTTTCTTTCTTGTAACACTTATAAAATTGTATTTAATACCTGTATATAAGTTATTAACACTTATAATGTTTATTCTATTTTTTAGCCAAGCCAGGCTCTATTTGTATGGGGAACTCCCCAAAAACAAATAAAATTCTATTCTATTCTATATAAGTGTGTGTGTTTGTATGTATGTATACCTTTGAAAGTTTTCTCTGTTAAATTGAATAGAAGGGTGTGATTCGAGGATGTGGCGTGCTATACTAACCAGCTATTGGGCGAGGACGTATATAAAAACTTGGTATCAGGGCAAAGCAAACAAATAAACAAAAATGCTAGAAGTGCTATGAGAGGATGTTTGTTTGCTCTCAGTCTCCCTATGAGACCATCTACTTTGAACCCTTGGTTTTTTTCTCTTGTTAGTGGTAGATGCCCTGTAAGAACTCCCACCAATAAAATTGTTTAAATCATTCAATAGCAATATTTATATTGAATACCACGAGGAAGGAAATATAAGGCTGAAAGCTGGATAAAATGAACTTTCATCTATGGGTACTTACCCATAATCTCTTAAATAAAGCAAAACAAAAAAATACTTAATAAAAATCACTGCGACTGAACTAATGAGGCTAGCGTGAAGATAGGCAGTGTTCCAATGGAGACGTCACTCACCGAATAAATATTGTGACCGCTTTCTGATTAATGAGTCTACTCTTCCTCAATCTGTTACACTCAATTTCTTCGCCTCAATGGCTTTCTATTTCGTGTAGCCCTTTAAGTTTTTTTTTTTTTTTTTTGTTTTATAATAAACGATGATCATCCAGCGTATCTGTTCCATAAAACTAATAGTCAGCCTTCAATTGAATGGAAGCCGAGCTATAGATTACAACTCTATCCGTTTAGATATCAATCCTGGATATGATTTATTTAGAAATAAACAAATAAATAATGATATTTATAATTTTAGATACATCACTAGAAACCATTCGAAGATAAAATAGGTTTTGAAAATAAAAATGCCGGAATGCTGATCATTTAACAGTCCTTGCAACATTGACAAAGAAAAATACGCTGAGACTTGAGAATATAATCCAAGTTGATCCGCTTACTAGTAATTCAATATAAGACTAAATACATAATTTGTATGGGAAATCAAAATCACGTCAATGGTAGAACATTTCTGATAGAATGATTTAAATATCGGCACCACTGTAACATTTTAAATAGTAAAGATAATCAGATAGACCAGCGTATAATAAGTACGAAAGAACCCTCTTCACAGACCCATAGTGAAAACCCGAAAAAGAAACCAATATGCTGAGCAGGATGTCTTTTCTGTTCTAACACGCGCTTGTGAGAATTGTTCCAGGATAAGTTCACTACAAAATGGAAATCATAAAACAACAAAGGTCAGAAAGATTTTAAAAATCTCACATTATATATTTTTTAAAATTTATTTTGGCCTGCGTAATTTAGTAACGTGAAGAAATATATGCAGCAATGGGAAGTTTATGTTTTCTATTCAAAACCCCCTTATATATACAAGCTTTCTCTTTAGAACTTTAAATATATCTTTTAAAAATGTAAACCAAAACAGATTTTGAATAAACTAATGACTGAGAATTTGTAGAATGCTCAACTATCTGTATCGAAAAGAATTACGATACTATTAGAGCTAACCTTTTAAAACAGCAGTATCCTCAAAACATAATTTCTTCCTATTTATTATAACAGTTCCTGTTATGAAATTATAGATTGAAATACACCTTTTAACAGGCATATCATCAGCAATAGCTCTATTGGTCGACCTGTCCGAGGCACGTCTTCAAGTTAGCGGTTTCTCGATCGAAACTTTTCAAACCACCTCTTTGCACTTGTCGTTCAATAATCACGTTTTCTCTATATATTTCTGCAAATTTCCGATAAGCTGAAGCAGCATTTTCTCCTTTATCGAATTCCCAAAGCATAACAATGGCGTAAATAGTTTTTGGGAAGAACCATTTTAATTGAAATTTCAGCACAGACTAACGAACTTTCTGCAACAAAAACATGATGAATAGAAGAGGACGAAATGCTATAATAAACAAAATATGTCAACACAATTCAATTGTAAAGGAGAGATTATTAATATCAACATGAACAGACAGATTTTTAAAACCGACATTGATCCCATAGATGACCTGATATATTCGCCCTGCTGATGATGCCTGAATTGGCAAATCGTTGACTGGTTACTTGTTTACCGGTATATAACTTTTAATAAATACGGTTATAACTTTCTTATAACAGTATTTTATATTTCAAAATAAATATCATCATCTGGATAACATTAGCTCATTTTATTAACTGAATTAAGGACAAAACGATAAAAATCAGAAACGAATATTTTTCACTAACCTAAAAATATAATTTCGCACGAAATTTATCGCCCTATAAATTCTGCCACCCGAGAAAAACGTCCCATTGCCTTTCCGTTGTTCCGGTTCTAGGTCTGATCTACAGTACTTTTAGCAGCCTGACGTGAACTTGAATCACAATCATTTTTTTATTTATTATAAGTCCATACTTTAAATGATCTTACAATGTAATTATTTTATGTTTTATGATTTTCAAAGGTACTCATTTCATCAACAACTTGCTTGTAAAGTCAAAATTTATAACAAGTCTGTGTGTGAAACGCTTCGCCAAATTTAGTCGTCTTTTAACAAATTTTTAAGGTTAGTTCCATGGTGTGTGCAAAAGATATCCAAATTTTGAGAAATTTCTTCTGGTTTGGAATCATACTATTGATTTGGAATTTACATTTTGAAAAGTAACCAAATTGTAATATTTTTCTCTAACTACAGTTTTACTCATCTTTATATCTTTTTAATGCGAAGGAGTCTGCCTTGGTTGATGAGATTCAAACTATGTGTCGTTTGTCCGTCATATGTTTATTTATTTTTGTTTTTTGTTAAATGTAAATATTGTAGTGTTTTTCCGTATTCAGCCAATATCTGTGTTTGTATTTGTATTTTTGTATTTGTATTTGTGTTTTGTATAACTATTTGTAAGATGTATACCACGAACGGGTATCATGGGTTCAGAAGAATGCCATCGCCATCAATTATTGTTCTGACTTTTAGGAAACTCATTCCACTAAAAAATGTTACAATGCTTGGTAATTTATTCAGACATTAAGAAAAATTCAATTTTTGACAAAGGTGTGATGAAGATTTGATTACATCTACGATGATTCGCCTAATGGCATCTCATGAAGATCTGGTCATTTTTTTCTAATGGCGACTAGTCTATTTTAGTGGCCGTTTAATCAAAACGGCCAAGGTTCCTCCGCTTAGAGACAGATGGCCCGCCTAGCGCCTTCTTGATCACCGATCTTGATGACTCGGTAAGTGTGAACTGGAATCTGCCAGTTTCCGGTGGCTGTCATCCGCATGGACCTTTGATGATGGTACCACTAATGGAGCAATAGTGGCGCAATCCTCTGTGACTCATCTTTGTCTGGATACATGGTCTGGATCCGTTTCCGGTGCCCTGCCAGATGCGGAACGAATCTGGGAATATCCTGTGTGAGCCTGATTCCTTCAGCAGAACTATTATATGTTCTTTGTAATCCTTTATTGTATTGAATCAGAATTCTAACGAACAATGAGTCAATAAAGTTACTTTGCATTTTTTCCAGCACAATATAATACAATCATAATATAATGGTATTTAAGCTTTAAGTTTGGTATTTATACGGAAAGTTTTGCAAACTCTTTCAGAAGGTTCTATAATACTTGAAATATATTACTTTATTACAACATTAAACGTAATTGCATTTATCGCGATTAATAGTAATTGCTAAGCGAATTGCTTGGCTTGCTAGATTGAAGAATAAGGCACGCCAGGCACGAGGAAAGACAATGTGCCCAGTAACATCTCTTCCGGGGCTTGAGTAATTTCCAAGGATTTACTATACGCGATCTCTCATGCTTTAATCGAACGTACAATGAAATATTTACTTTTCCGCCTTTACTAGTCTATTTCGCCACATCTTATTTTCTGCAAGAATCTTAATAGTTTCTTTGTTTCTCTATCCAACTATTTTTTTATCACAAAAGTAGCCACTAATATACCATTTGTTGTAGATACCTACTTGTAAGCCCTTCTAATTTAACTTATATGAGGAAAAAGTGACAACGAAATATGATATAATGCAATAACATGACAATAAAACTCCTTTTTTTGTATTTCATACAAATCATAGAATGTTTGTCAGTATATTTTTCAAAGTATTTCATAAAATATTTTAACACCCAAAATATTCTGTATTCACAACCGTTTTAAGTCTAATGCTTGTAAGAAAATTCTCCAGACCTCAATATCTTACAAACAGGTCATGACGAACTGTGTATTTCAAATACATGAAGGATCCCTACGTAGAATCGCATAAATTTAATTACCATATATGACGAAGGATACGTTATAATATTGTAAATATTATTTTTTTACAATTTTTATTTACTGTTTTCGATTTCTACCAGCACCTGGCTTTTCCTCATCTCATTTCCGTGCCACATAGCTCTTATTAAGTTTATTTGTTTTTTATATTTTTAATAAAGTTGTAGATGAAATTAATTAAAACAAATATTTATGCCTGGCGGGCTACTAAGTTGCTATGTGAATCTACTCAATTAGATTAAAATTAATTCACCACTGTGCTGTACAATATATATTAACCTCAAGAACATTGCCAGTCATTGCCATTATTGTTATCAATAAACTATCAATAAACATTGAACCACAAAATATATTATTTTAATTTTGACTATAGCATTAAAAAGGGAAAAACTGATTTTAATGCATTTTATTTTTATATTGATTTTATCATTGTGTTTTATTTTATTTAATCCATTATAGAGATGGAATGATAATTAAAATTGTTGATATTTTTTTATAAATAATAATTTTATCTATTCGTTAGTCAAATGATTTTATAATTAAATTCTATGTATTTAAAATGTATAAATTAGTCAATTAGATTATTTAAAAATTATATATATATAATATATAAAAAATTATATATATATATATATAAACAATTGTTAATTGTAATTAACAAATATTTAATGATATAACACTTTGTGCGCCTCTTTTAATAACATAATAATAATGATGGTAATATTCTTTGTTTTTTCAATAGGATAAGCTAAATTTATTTTCTGTAAAAACACAGATTAATACCTAAATAAATGATACACTACTGGATGGCTGTGGAAACATTAAAAAATTATTCAGTGATATAAAACTTTACCTCAAGTTATAAGGTGGCGGCCAAGGTGTCAAATGAAACCCTTAGCATGCTCTGTCGGAAGAACAGTGTATTACAGTTGGTTCCTAGTCAACATGGGAATTCTTATAATGTTTTTAGAACGCAGTAAAAAACGCCATAAGAGAAAAAATAGCGCATTCTTTCCTGTTTTAAAAAAATTAACATCAATGGAAAAATTAATTTATATTAAATTATTATCCAGGCACATATGTTTCCTATATATTTTTTTATATTGATGATCCATACATTATACACAATTATAGTTCATGGTAAAATTATACATATTTTTATACTTATGTTTTATCTAATGATTGATAACATTTGTTTTAATACAAATCGAGTGAAAATAAATAAATAAAACAACTGCCATTGTAAAAATCAGGTAAGATAGATAAGTGGATACTTTTTAAAAATGAGAATATCGGAAGGAATACCATTACTAAATAGATTATAATTCTTTCGGATATATTATGCTTAAACATAATTAATTGGTGAAGAATGAAGATTTGATTTGACAAGTTTGGTGATTTGTTTTTATTTTCTAAGGGTTATTGTTTAATAATATTCAAAACATTAATTAACAATGGGAAGTTGTAAAAATGTGTAATTGTCCGTTTCAAATAAGCCAATGAATTCATGAAATTATTTTTAAACTATTAAAATGTTGGTAGTAGATAAAAATATTTATTATATTAATTTTTAGATTTGTTTTTACTTTTTTAAAAATGTATAATAATATTATATAATTATTACATATATATATATATATGAGGGAGGGTTACAAAAATGTTTTCCTTGGTCGATTCCAAAGGTCTATTATTGAAAATAATAAACCAAAAAATAATAATTATTAACAATTAATAAACGAAAATTGTATTTAAAAAATTTAAACTACAAATGCTTGAAAGTAGCACTTAATATCAATTATCAAATAAAAGAAACAAATGTCTGAAGAATATGCCAAAATTATTTCAAAAGTCATTATTGTAATTAAAATAATTATTTTTCAATAATTAAATAGAATTAATTCATGCCCCGTTGGATCACAATTGAAATGGCTAAAGTTAAAATTGAAATGGAAAAGGTTACAATTGAATTTGAAAAGGTGACAATTGATTTGGAAAAAGTTACTATTGACTTGGAAATGCTATAAAAGGAAGACAATAAGAAAGAAAGGAGATGGGTTTGTAAAATTTTTAAATTGCTCCATTCTGTAAAGGAACCCAAACTCTTTGATTTAAAATAAAACTGAAATCATGTGAAAGGAGCAGATATTTTATAAAGGAGCAAAAGGCTACTTTATGAAGGATAATATAATAATAAAAAAAAAAATTAATAAAATAATAACAAAACACTTATTTCAAGAAATTAAAAATAATATCTTTGATTTGATGCTTAAATTACCACATGTAACCGAACCACCTAACCAAGTTAATCTTCTTTAGGGAGCGTCACTATCACTCACTGATGATCTGGAACTCAATGCAATCTCAATTATTTCTGATTACAATGAAACCATCTAAGGACAGTGAATTTTCTTTTTTTAATTTTATGTTTAGTTTCAAAATTAATAAAAATTACCTAATACCAGGAATTTTCCATTTTTAAAAATGTTTCTGATATTTAAATAGATACCTATATCTTAACTTGAAATCCTATTATAAATGTTAAACAATATAATAATGCTTATTGGTAGTTATATAATCAGCTCTAGCAATTGTAAGTTTCAAAGTATGTAATTTTACAATTGGAAATATTATAAAATATCGAGAATTTAATCATTTTTAACATTTTTTTACCGCATTAACCGTAAAAGTGAAGATAAATCTTTATATCATGGGAGACTTTAACGGTGGTAAAGACACAGATTCAGCCAATTGTTAACTGAAATTTTTAAAAATTGTGTGGGTGTGTTTAATGCTCAAAGCGTTTTTATAAACATATTAAAACATATAATTTTTAAAATGATTTTGAAACTAAAAATAAATCGTGGAAAGATTATATTTATTTATTTATTGTATACATGCATCTACTCGTGGATGGTCATTAGCATACTACATGGATATTTTTAACAACTTAATTTTTCCATAATGATGGTATGATATTTGTTTTGGAATCACTTTTTCACATAACAGAGTTTTAATGAACTATTTTAAGTTACAGATTTGACAGTTTTTACGAACTTGAATAAATTTTGAACCCATGTATTCACTGTCACGAAGAGCGTTGTTGTTGACGTAGCAATATCGACTTGCATCCTTAAGGACCTGACAGTCCTCCGCGGTAAGAGGTACCTTGCAGGCCTTACAGGTCGGTGGATACAATCCTTTTAGAAGAAAGGTGTGCGTCATGGCTGTATTTCCGCTACGTAACCGTGCCAAGACTTCTTCGCGGCGGTTTCTCCTTTCGGCAGTTTTCCAGACCTCAGTGATATCTTGGTGCCCTGAGAAAATGCATGGGCGAAACTAATCTCAAATCAATGCATTTAAGTTCTTTCTCATTGGTCGTTTGAGGAATGGAAGGGCAAGCATTTGAAATTACTATGCGTTTGGCCGGATTAACCAGTCGTTTTATAAACATTTCTTTGTTGTCAATAAATATTGATTTATAATTCTTCAAAGGTTATCTACTGCTTCTTTGTTACTGAAATTTACGCAAAATCGGGGGTTGGAGATTTTATCTATTTTGAGAACATATTCTTTTGGCTTAATACCAGGAAAATTATGTAAAATTACGACATTTTCTCGTTTAGAAAATCGCTAGGTAGCTGTGGATTTGGCATAACTGGCGATGGTTTCTGTAGATTTGAGGATAGGTGTAACTTTTGATACATTGCTTATTTGATTATTTTTCAGTGCTATTTGCTTCTTATTTGTTGGTTTCATCATATTGAAAAAAAGAGAGGGCATTATAGGGACTAATGATATCGCTGCAGAGCCAAAAGCCCTGGGCGCCTGTAAACGGCGAATAATCGCCTGACATCTTATAAATACCTGTTTTCTGTCAAATAATGTAATACGTGCCATTATGTTGTCCAAATTGCACAAACAAAGTTCATAAAGGCATGAACAACACTTAGAAATAAGTAAAACTTTGAGACTGACCTGAAGCGTGACTTCGTACAGGTCCCAAACAGCTGATCTCAGATTATTTTTAGGCTTATCATAATTTTTATTACTACCAACTGATTTATAATTTAATTTTAAAAATTATTAAATTAAAATAATTAATACGTCGGGAACTATTAAATTCTCCCTGACTGGCGATGAAACTATAATGCTTTTTGGGTGGAAAGAGTTTTTAAGATGAAGATAAGATAAGATGACCTTAATTTACTTCTTTGGAATTTTTTAAAAATATTATTATTATGTTACATATGTCCGAATTTTCCGGGCTGAACAATTTTAATGCACTAATAATTTATTTATCATTTTATTCATTTATCATTTATCATAAATTTTATTTTTATTTTCATTTTTCTATTTTTAGTACGTTATTATATATTATCAGCATGAGAAATTTACAATAATAGACTGTCATATTATTCCGTTTCAGTCAAGAACCTACATGCAGTAACTCGGAAAACAATACCAGAAGATAAGAGATGGAGATGGAAAAATCATGCTTTGGCAAATGATTTTTTTGTGAAGCGAATACTTACGTAGATCATTTAATCGTAAAAAAACAGACTTACTTGAATTCAAGCAACGAAATCAAACGAACACTTTCTTAACGAAAACTATTTTTATATCAGGTTTATCATGAAATAAAGGATCTTCCTTTATTAATATCTTTATTGCTGTTCGCAACTTCTCTATGTTTCGGGATACTCTTTATTACCTCTATTATCCATTGTTATGATCCATCTTCCAGGGATATGTTTCCTGATGATGAGGGAATACAACTAAACGTAGAAAAGAATTTAATTAAGAAATTGGTAAAGGAAGATCCTTCACTCATAATCTACAGAATATAAATATTATAAAACCTTCCATTTTTGTAAGATATTGGTTCAGGAAATTTTTTTTAAAAATCACAAATTTGATCAAATAATATACGAATTTATAGTAGAGTAAAGAAGAATTGTTTATGAAACTTTTTTCTTTACAAAATATAATCAGCTTGTTGCCAAATTGTTTTGAATTACCCTGACCCGTAAAAGGATCAGGTAATCACTTTTAAAGATAATCGATCAGTTCCTGTCAACACAATTGGTTAAGAGGAGTTCTGCGGTATATAACATAAATTAAATAAAAATGATAAAACTTGGTTAATATTTTATATTCAGTTAACCTTTTAAATTATAATACTTCAGATCTTTGAAGTAAGTGACCATTTTTTTTTAGTTTGTACACTTGAATAGGACCCCCCAGTATTTCATATAAAACGTTACTTCAATCGAATGCTCTGAAACTTTCCAGGAATCTATTTTTTGTGAATATAAGCAAAAGTCTCTATGGGCACAAACAAATTTTACTACAAGATTTTGAGTTATTCGCGAATTAAGATCTCATTTTATATGAAATGAGTACAATTTCATAGAAATTCTTCTTTACTCTGCAATATTCAAGACCTCAAATATATATCTTTTCTTATGAGATTCCTTTTCATATAATCGACCATTTTAAGGTACATTAGGACGCACGATGTCTCGTCCGAAAGAGCAGCAAATCTGTGACCGCTGCCCAGGGTTCAGCTCACAGTAACCACTCCTCAAAAGCATTTCTACCTTCAGGAAATACAATCTTGGAGCTTTATCCTAAGAAGATTCCGGGTTGTGACGTGGAGTGAAGCAGAGAGCTCGGACAGAGAGTTGACCGCTAGACCTCCCCGAGGCGGCTAACGCGGGGTGACCGGAGGACAAAGCGCTTAATAAACATGAGCTCCTCCTCGCTCAATAGCCTATAATTGAGTTATATTTTCTCGCCGGCTAAATATAATACGGTATAATAAAGACATTTTTACTTGCCAACGTCGTGTGGGGCCTGACATCTTCTCCCCATCTTTCAGGTTTTTATCGATAATTTATGAACACGTGTATCCAAAATATTTAAAACGGCTCATAAATCTGGAATTATCATTATTAAGTCTAGTTGTGTTCTTATATAGGAATTAATTTTGTTGTTGTTTTTATTGCATCTGATGATTTTTTAGAATAAAATATATAAATCATTAATCACATATAATCATTGAATATTATAGGCATACAATGACAAACCTATAAGAATTTGATCATTTAAAAACAATTTCAATGACGTACCTTTGCGACCTTAATATGTTTTAATTGTAATTAGGGATTGATAAATGATTTGCCACTTCTATAATTTAGTTTTGATCGAAAACTAGTCTCAAATGTTGTACATTCATCTTCAGTTCAAGTAGATTATATCAAACAGAAAAGTTTGTATTGGTTTGTTCTCGCACTGAACTAGTCCAGTTAATAGGATTACTAGTTCAGTCTGAGAACAAACCAATAATAACTTTTCTGTTTCATATAATCTATTTAAACCTTGAACTAAAGATGAATATATAACATTAGAAACTAGTTTTCAATAAAACCAAAATTATAGCAGTAGCAAATAATTTATTAATCCCTAATTAGATTGATCCTTCTATACCATCATGAGGACGTCAACTACTTTAATTATCATTAACAATCAAACAGGGGTATCTATGTATAATTTACTAATACGTTTTGAAGTTGAAAAAAAAAATTTCTTTTTTTGTCTAAAATTGCCTGACAAATATTGACAGTCAACAAATAAGATTTAAAAGAGCATGCCAAGCATAAACAAAAAAAAATTATCCATTAATGTCTTATCTTGATATAACCTTTCGGTTTAATTTACACAGGAACCCATAAATATATATTATATATATTTATATATATTACCCATAAATATATATGTATATATATATATATATATATATATATATATATATATATATATATAGAGAGAGAGAGAGAGAGAGAGAGAGACAGAGAGAGAGATAGTACATCTATAGTTTAATGCATATTTATATACATATAAATATATAAATGCTATTTCAAGTTTAAGATAATACCATAAGAGACTACAACAGTTTCAGAATGGCATTATAAACAAACTTAGAAAAAATATATCTCTTGAAAAAGAAAAGGATAAAAAACTACATGACTCAATAAATTTGTCCAAAGTAGAAGAATCCATAAATAGAAGATAAGTAAAATTTAATGATTTTTCAAAATATCTCACAATTCCTGAATTATTATATTGATTCCTCAATTATTAAATGATTATTAATCTCGTCCCCTCCTCGATAATGGCTAACTGTAGTTGTTAGGCAGATGTAAGATGAGATTAAGATAAATTTCAAGACTGGTCCATAAAATGTATATTTGATAATTAGGGTTAGGATTTCTATGTGGTAAAAAAATACAAAATATGTTTTTATTATTACAAAAATATTTAAAAAATATATGTAAAAAATATTTATTAAAAAATAAAATGAAGAAAAAAAATATTATATTATATTATTTATTTATATTTATTATAATATTATACAATAACACCACTATCAATCATATTTAAAAAAAAACAAATACAAAAAAAGACAATTAATGATATCTATTCAACAATCTTCGAAGATAAGCCTATCCCGAAACATTATTTTTTGATTCCATATCACGGCCCTATATCCACCAAAGTCGGAAATGAATTGAAAATACTAGGATTAAACCCTGCATTTAAAATAGAAAAAACCCTATCTTCATATTTTTTTTTCCCCTATAGACAAAATAGACCCTTTCAAAAAAAGCGGAGTATACGAATGATTGTGCAGCCAAATACACTGGAAAAATTGGGCGATCGCTAAATCAGAGATTACAGGAACATTTACGTGCATATAATAATAAGACAGAGAATTCCAACTTTGCAATTCATTTAAATGAAGTAAAACATAAATTCATCAAAGACTCAGGAGTTAGATTAATATATCACGTTGAAAACAGCCTCAAATTAAATATATATGAATCACTTGAAATAATAAAATCCTTCAAGTCCAATCCAGATTTTTGCTTAAATGACCAAATAAATATCTCCAATAGTACAATCTTAAATTTATTCCCATCTATAACAGAAAAACCAATTACCCACCGGCATTACTGGAAAAACCTCGATTCTTAAACCGTTTATCTATAAACATCCTACGTACTTTTCTTTCATTATTAGTTCAATGCGAGAAGAAACGAGTACAAACTGTTCTGTTTGATATAATCCATTTAAACCTTGGTGAGTGCCAACATGTATTTGATGTCTTGTCTTAATTAAATTCTTAATTCATAAATGTTTTAGAATACTGATTTATATTACATATAATTTAATATGAATATTAGAAATTGAAATTTTTGTGTATTTTTGGTGTAAAGTTGGTACAATAGTATTCCGGCTCTTCAATCCAGGTGTCCGATCTTGTTATGACTAGTTCAGGTGTTAAATTTGCCAGGGTATATTTCTTTTAAAAATTTTACGCTACAAGGAGTCATCAAAAATATTTTCTTTCCTGTAGACATCAGCTATATAAATACCTTGCTGTCCCCCTACAAATGTGAATTAATGTCAATTTGAAATGAGAACTTCAAAAATCCTATTTTGTTGCGCTAATTATGGAATTTTGATCATTGACTTGGCTACAGCCACTATAGATAGCAACACGAACACACCACTCCGCTATATAGTCCACTTTCAGCAAACTTGTTTTGGTTTATTGGTTGCCGAAATCGTCGTACTTCAAAACATTGTTTGTTTTTTTTGCTTGTTCAACGTTTTTTGGAAAAAATAACGGTTATCGAATCTCAAATTTTAATAAGGAATTGATAAATTATTTGCCACTTCTATAAATTTGTTTTATTGAAAACTAGTTACAAATGTTATATATTCATCTTCAGTTCTAAAAACACACAAAAAAGTCAATGCGAGAAGAAACCAGTACAAACTTTTCTGTTTGATATAATCCATTTAAACCTTGGTGAGTACCAACATGTATTTGATTTCTTGTGTTAATTAAATTCATAATTCATAAATGTTTTATAATATTGATTTATATTATATCTAATTTAATATGAATAATAATACCAAACTATATTTTGAATTGCTTATTTTTGAATTTTTTGTGTGTTTTTAGAACTGAAGATGAATGTATAACATTCGAAACTAGTTTTCAATAAAACAAATTTATAGAAGTGGCAAATAATTTATCAATCCCTAATTAGATTGATCCTTCTATACCATCATGCGGATGCCAAACTCAAATTTTAATATCGATATTACGATACATCGAATTAAAACTATCGGACAAAATATATATAGCATTTCCAAGTCAATTGTAACCTTTTCCAAATCAATTGTCACCTTTTCCATTTCAATTGTAACTTTTTCCATTTCAAATGTTACCTTTTCCATTTCAATTGTAACCCTTTCCAAATCAGCCAGGTAGCGGAGGAATTGGATGGAAATAGCTAAATAATTATTCTTGGAACGTTAAGTATTGTATGTAATTTGTGCCAAATAGCGTGAATCTCCTTGTCAATGAGCCCTCTTCGCTAGGGATTTGGAAAAATGTCGATGTTTTTAAAGTAATGTATAGCATTTCCACGTCAATTGTAACCTTTTCCAAATCAATGTCACCTTTTCAATTTCAATTGTAACGTTTTCAATTTCAAATGTTACCTTTTCCATTTCAATTGTAACCCTTTCCAAATCAATCGTCACCTTTTCCAATTCAATTGTAATCTTTTCCATTTCAAATGTAACTTTTTCCGTTTCAATTGTAACCCAACCGGACATAAATTAATTCAATATTATTTATTTTACTATCGAAAAATAATTATATTGAAAAATAAATATATTGAATTTTTTATTCAGCATGCTCATTTCGAATTACTATTACACTTGACATTTCTTTGATACGGATATCGAATGTCAAGTGTAATAGTAATTCGAAATGAGCATGCTGAATAAAAAATTCAATATATTTATTTTTCAATATAATTATTTTTCGATAGTAAAATAAATAATATTGAATTAATTTATGTCCGGTTGGGTTACAATTGGAAAAAGTTACATTTGAAATAGAAAAGATTACAATTGAATTGGAAAAGGTGACGATTGATTTGGAAAGGGTTACAATTGAAATGGAAAAGGTAACATTTGAAATGGAAAAAGTTACAATTGAAATGGAAAAGGTGGCAATTGATTTGGAAAAGGTTACAATCCAATAGCAACGGGAAAGTGAAATGCGCATGCGCGATCCTAAATCCAATTCAAGAAATGGAATCAGAACCCTTGAAAACTTTATTAGCGATCCCTATATCAGAAAACTCCAACAGTAACGGAAATGCCAAACGCGCTTACGTGATCTAAAACCTAATTAAAAAAATAGAATCAGAACCCTCAAAAACCTAATAAACGATCCTTTTATCATAGAAATCTGCAATAGCAACGGAAAAGCAAAATGCGCATGCGCGATCGAAAATCCGATAGTGAATTCCGCAATAGCGCCCTTGAAAATCTAGTAAGCGATATCTATACCGAATAATTTCGAAAACTAAAAATTAAGTAGAAATACTCGTGGCCGAATAAAATTTCGATAGTAAATTTGACCTTAACAACTTCGAAATCCTAATGAATGAACACCAAATCGATGAAATCCACCCTCCTCCTCCTCCCCCCCCTCACTAAATAAATAAAAAATAATAAGCATTTAAAAATAAATAAACGACAACTTTATTTATAAAATTTCAACTACTTGAAATTAGCACTTAATATCAATTATCTAATAAACGAAAGAAATGTCGAAAGAATATGCTGAAATTATTTCAAAAGTCATTAATGTAATTAAAATAATTATTTTTCAATAATAAAATATATAATATTGAATTAATGCATGTCCGGGTAGGTTACAATTGAAATGGAAAAAGTTACATTCCCAAATCCCTAGCGGAGAGGGCTCGTTGACAAGGAGATTCACGCTATTTGACACAAATTACATACAATACTTAACGTTCCTAGAATATAAAAATATAATATAAGAATATAAAAATAAGTAATTCAAGGCCAAATATATAACAAGAAATATTTCACGAGCCGAAATCTCAAAAATATTTATGAAAATATGTAATTTATGGTCAAATACGTGAAATATTTATAAATATGTAAAATTGAAAGTGCTCTATTTTACTTCAAATTGCTTGAAACGGATTCTTGTCGAGGAGAATCGTAAAAATTTTGATTTGGTAAAAATATATAAAACATAAAAATCCTAATTCTAGTGATAATATATAAGGATCAATCAATTGTCAAATCAGACCAGAAATGGTTAGTTGAGATCAGCGGATAAACACTGCACAGGTGAAAAATTGATAATTCGAATTTTCAAGCCAATAATTAAGTTTGAAGAGTTGGGAGGAGGCGAAAATATGATTGTGCGTGGAGGTAAAAATGGGAATAGGATGTCAGTTGCCAGTTACAAAATTAATCAGTGGATATGCAAGTGATTAATAAATAAATAATCAGAGGCAATACTGAATGGTATTACATATGGTTTGGAAATGTAAACAGTCACATAGAGTTCTGTTTAAGGCTGGAAAATATAATTCTAGAGTTCTTGGTGCATAAATTTATGATTAAAATAACTGTTAAGAAATGAAAACTACCATCGATTGTGGGAATCACTGTACAAATAAAACGCATCAGATGTTTATGATGGATTTCAGATATATATATATATAGTGGTATGCTTTCTGCCATGCACAGGAATAAAGAATCATCAAATAAAATACAAATGGTTTAGGGAATTACAAAAACATTAACAGGAATATAACTAAAATTATTTTTAGTTTTCCTTTTGAATATTTTTTAATTCTACGACATCTATAGCAAAACCTGTAATGAGCATACTAACCAGCCTGCCGGCTTCATTATTGTGAAGGCTGACCCTGGACTGTATGTCGCCGTTGTTGGATTCCTTGACATCGAGGAACTCCTGGGAAAAGGCTAGCCCGGTCCTGATGTTGTGGGAGCAGCCACCCCATTTCCAGCCCGCTCCAGCCGCCCCTCGCTCTGGACCGCAGCCGCACTCCAGCACCCGCCCGCTCGCGCACGCTCTCGCCACTCGCTCGGCCACCGCTGCCGCTGTGATGGCGTGTGCAAACGCACTCTCCCTGAAACCTTACATACTTTACCTTCATTTGTTATAGTAGTTTTCAGCAATTGCAGCAAAGCTAAAACGAATAACTATACATGCTAAAGTAAATAATGATTCAAAGATTGATATAAATCCTTTACAGACAACTTTTTTTACTCTTAATTGATTAATTCTTAGCTGTCAATCTGACAACCAGCGATTGCTTATTACTTATTACTTATACTTAGTAATAATGCGATTACAATAAACAAATATTGCAATAACAGAGGAAGAGAATCACGATCATAAACTTTATTATGCAAACTACCAACAAGTAGTAAGCCTTCAAAAGGAATTCATTTATTTATTTTTTCGTTAATAATCAATTTTTCTGATATCAATTTACATTTTAAATGGTTTTGTTTAAATTTTATTTTTAAGTACTATTAAATGCTACTTATTGTGTAAAATTTGAAGAACCTGATTTATATGAAATTATCGTAATAGTCTAAAAGGTTAGAGTAATGATTTATGCCCAATAATGTAGTAAATTATCCGTGTGACGGCCCTTTGAAAATATGTACGATTTGGAAATCAGATAAAAAACACTGCAAATTATTGCATAACGGTTTATTATTTCCAAGTACTTATGTTTAACAAATTTCTGTTTTATCCATTCAAACAACTTATACCAAATAGGAGAGCGCAGGTTATGTGGTCAGAATAGGAGGTGAAAGAGTACTGAGAAAATACTGGAAGCGCACTTCAGACCATCAAAAAACAACTTGAAATAAAATTTTGGAAGGATTTTTTCATTTAATCGATATTTGGATTCTACGTATCTTACAACGTAAAACCTCAAATTTTGAGGAGGGATGGAGTTAAATTTTTCATTATTAGAGACAAATAAAGTTCATAGTTGAAAATATAAGAAACTAAAATGATTTTGTACTTTAATTTAATCCTTCCTTGTTTTTTTTGTAAAGTATTTAAAATGGTTTATTAGTTTTGCTTCAAACTTCAAAGACAATGTACGCGATGGTTTGTATATTTGATAAGATATTTAGCAACTAAAGATCGATAAACAAATCCTCACGTTCGAATGTTAATGATTATTATCTCACAATACATTCCAGACATACATAAC
This sequence comes from Rhaphigaster nebulosa, assembly GCA_948150685.1. Lineage (NCBI taxonomy): Eukaryota > Metazoa > Arthropoda > Insecta > Hemiptera > Pentatomidae > Rhaphigaster > Rhaphigaster nebulosa. Next base: position 118,420,524 of record OX411306.1, on the reverse strand, counting down.
AATGGAATGTATTTGTGTTTCACCTTCTTCATACTTACAGCTAAGGCAAACGTATAAGAACTTGCTTTCTGCGAAACGTTTAATAATGCTAAAATAAATGCCAGCAAGAGCGTGCCCGTCCACAATGGTGACGATATAATTCAGGATTTTTAAAGGATTTACACCAGTTTTGTATCTCTTATACCTCGCTAGTCCCTGTTAAATTTGACAAAGAGGTCCGAAAACGGGTTCACTATGCAGTGGGTAGGGGATTATCTCCAAGATATCTCTAATCCGGAGTAATGTAGCGACGGTAACTACCTCTCATCACTTGTGCCCGCCATAAAGGAAACGCTGGCTCAAGTTATTATCCAGGAAAACGTGATAGGGGTACTTTGAATACCGAGTGCGGGCCGGATCTATCCTCTGAAGCAGCTCCTGCATAGCTCCTGATTCATACGATAACTGATTTAGGTGACCTAGCAACTTTATTTATGATCATGACATAAATATTAATTGTTTATTATCTTGAAGCTGAGAAAGTGATTCACTGCAAAGCAGTTTGCTTACTGAAATTTGAAAATGCTCACAAAAATTATGAATCAATACCTATCCGAAACCGCCATGTTCATAATTTTTATAAAGCTGAAGAACCAATCGCCCAACAGTACATATCTACGATTTAATAATTCAAGATGTTATTTGCAGATATCTATATATTAATAGGCAAGCATTTTTTTTTGTCGTACCGATTACTCCGTCTGTATGCATAGTAGGAGGGAAATATATATATATATATCACTGGATAGCTATTGTCGTGGAGATGTGTACAATATAAAAACTGTTCACATATTTTCCCATTAAGGCAGGTAAATCTCTATCTCTTGAACGAGTGGACCGATTTTGTTACTTTCCATTTTATTTTGTAAGGTTTGGACCCGTTGTGTCTGTGTGCCAAATCGAGAATCCTACGCGTTATAATGGCTGCACGATAACCGAAAAACTATTTCATCCATAGATGAGAAGATTTGAGATGAGTTTGAGAAGATTCTTACAAGCTCCATTTTTTCTGTTTTTTATAGTACTGATGGATAAACGAGCAACGTTAATCTAACTTTTGCTGTATTGTAATTGGGCCAAATTTTCGATGTGCAGTTTTCAACAATTCTATCTGATTTGGAGTCTCCTGGGTCTCAAAGAACCTATTTTTGGCAATTGGTCTGTGTTTGTCTTTCTGTCTCACGATTATCTTTTGAACGGGTTTGAACTTTAATTAATTCGATTTTTGAATTTAAATTTACATTCAAACAATAGCAGAACAAAAGGTTTTCTGCTCATTTTAATTTTATAAATAAATCAGGAAGTTGATATTATATTGTATAATAAAATAGTCAAAGATAGACTAAAAAACAAATTAAATGTTGGAAATATAAATGCATGACACCTAAATGTCGATCTTCAAACAAGAACTTCAAAAGATGATGCAATTATGAACTTATAAAAATAGTAGCTCCAGCGTGCTTTCCTCAGTATAGTGATTCTGTTAAGTTTGTTCAGTACCTTTCTACTGATTAGCCATCTTTCATTAATTACTGCGTAGTCCATTCATATCAAATATATATATATATATATATATATATATATATATATATATATGAATTGTGGATTAACATCTTAAATGAACTTTCAAAACATCTGTTCTCTATTTTATGTTCTTTCATCTATGTCGATTCTACATATGCAAACGAATTTTACGTTTTACACTATTTTACGTAAGGTAACATAAATAGCATAATAGAGACATATAACAAACTGATTTCAAAGATATATAAAGGTCTGATTTGTCAGTAAATGAAGAAATTCTTAGAATTTCCCAGAGAGTCCAGAATATGGGGCAGTAGGGTCGTAAATAAATTTAAGAAAGTAAGAACATAGACATGCATAGGCCTTGACTGGTCAACAAATTTTTGTACATTTGTTCATTCATTCTCCCACGGGAACATTATGAGTGCTTGAAGTGGTGCGGTATTCGGATCACGTCCTGCGTAGCAGCGATGGCGCGTTCCACTGCGTACTCTAAACCCTCTTTATGAGATAATGTACGATTTCAGCTGCTGTATCTCTTTCTTTTTGTTGTATTTATACTATCTTTTGACCCCAAGCTCACTTCAACAGTTGCCAGATGAAGTCTTAACTTTAACTACCTTGTTTCCTTGAGTCTTCTTCTTTACTCTTTCTTTTATCTCAGTTCAGAGTTCTCTTCGAGTATTGCATTGATGATTATTTTTGGACTGAGATAGTTGGGAATTGGTAATCTAAGAAATCCTTGACCGTATCCTTCTCCAATTTATTATAAAAGTTCCTAATTCCAGTAAAGATTGTGACAATGTAGTTTATGTGTTATAATCGGGATGTAATAGGGATTCATTTTCAATTTTTAGGGCATACAGATACAGGCACACTTTTATATCTTTGCCTGATTTTTATATTAGATATTCTTCTATGCTGTGTTTCTTACAATTAAATATTTTGAATTATAATGAATCGATTGATGCCAGTAATTTATAACCGAATTTAAATAAACACATAACCTTCACATGTAGACTACTTATTTGATCTTTGTTTTTGTATATATATATATATATATATATATATAGGGACTATAGACCATGAAGATCTTTGACCGCGCGAAGTAGTCTTCTTACAGATATTTTATCGCTTGCGAGAGCACAGACAGCCTGGAGGGGATCACCCAATCTCATGTTGCTACGAATCATGGTTTGTTTCCATGGTGCAGCGGCAGGCTACCCATAGCTCGAGAACAGCTCCATTTGGGGCTAATTCAGTAGTGTCCTTCCCACCGACTTAAGTTCAAATACTGGAGTTCGAGGGTAGTTTGCATTATACGGATTATGGCGGTTTGGGACCAGCAGGAGGGAGGACCTATATTTCCTTCTCCGAAGCAGACGAAATGTATATCATATATACACTTTTATATATCTGGCTTGGAAGAAGAGTGACGTAATACAAAAAAGTGTAATTTTACAGGAGTTTGATATTTGCCTATTTAGGTTTATCGCTATACCTAACTCACTTTAAAACATCAAGGCGAACAATTGTCACTCGAACTTAATGAGGCAAAAAAAAATTTACCGATAGAGGTAAGGATGGAGATAACGTGGGTTGTGCATGGTTATTGAAAAATACAAATGATAAATTGGTAGAAGCTCATTATAGATTGGGATCAGAATGTTTAAATAACAAAGCAGAGAAGCTAACTGTCCTCAAAGTTACAAAATATTCCTTTAAGAATATGACAGACACATGTACGGACATAACTATTTACACAGAAAACATACATTATATACATTCAATTCAAAACACCATGTCTTATTATGATATAATAAGATCCTTTATACTTCATTAAAGGAGATATCAGAAAGGAGACAATAATAAAATGGAATCATGCTTGGTCTGATTCATTGAAATCGCCAAACCTTCATAAATTTGTTAACTCATTTCTTAACTCACCACAACTATAAACGAATACTCAGTACTGACCACAAGTTGGCACAAATCCTTACTGAACACGGACTCTAAACAATGCTTAACGCGCTTTAACATTACACGACGACAAGTGCCCACACGACGGACAAATACACACTATTCAACAGTTAATATTTGATTGCAGACAACTTGACAGTATTCGGGAAGGATTATTACAGAACGTTGTATTAAAACATTGGACATGGCAAGAAACAGAGCAGAGACTGATATAAAATTGACTTCTTAGAATTTATTTAAAAATTAGATTTTAAACGACTTACTGAAGATTGTAGAAAGGCAGTTGAATTCAGTTAGCTTGGCATATCCTTGTGCTTTTTATGTTATCTTTAATAATTTTTGTTTATTTAGTTTATATGTATTTATATATGTACTCATATTTATATTTATTTTATACATTTCTAAATGTACTTAGAAATGTATAGTAATTTTTTTTTTTGCCTGAATTGATTGAATCATGTTGATAAAATTTAGAATGTAACATTAATATGTCATATAAAAATGCAACATATATAACGTGCAGTGTGCCTAACTTAATAGGCATGGAACATGTAAAATGTTAATCAATAAACTCTTCTTCTTTGGAATAACCATGGAAGGAAAAATATTAGGTAATAATATATTAAAAAAAATAATGTATTAAAAAAATAAAATAAATAAATAATATATTAAAAAAAAATAAACCCATAATGCATTTCGAGAAAATCAAGTTTTTAATTTTTGGATCCCTTCCTACTTGCTTCAGACTACGGGCATTTTTCAACCACTTCTAACAAACCAACCATCCATATTTTCGGCTGTTTCTTTTTACTATTTTGTTATGATGAACGGTATGAACATATCAATGTGTATAATTCCATTTCGGAATGAATATGACTCTCCTTTTCTTTCCAGAACTCTTTATGTAACTCAGAGAGTGGGATACTTCTACAGAATCCGGCTGTGATAGATAATTTATTTAATCTGTAATATCCAATAAAGGAGTATCGATTCTTGAATAGGGATACCCTTCTTGGGCTCACAGAGCCTCTACAAAGTGGATACCTGTCTTTT
>OX411306.1:118365928-118413428 GCA_948150685.1 Rhaphigaster nebulosa | reverse complement strand
TAAATTTTAACGTTTTTTTTTTCAATGTGAATAAAACTATCAGTGCAGAGGGGACAAAATGTTGGATCGCAAAGTATCCAAAAATACTGCCAAGAAATAGATTTTTGTCCTCCCGTTGTCTGTTTTTTCTTCTTGTGAATAAATTGATTAATACCTATTTAATAATAATATTAAAAATTGCAATTATTGACAAAATTTAATAAAAGTAACCATAAGTAACTTATCATAACTTGAAGCAGTGTTACTACGGAAGTTGATGGGTCGATAAATAACCGCTATCGATCTGGGTGTAATTAACACACATGAAAGATATAAAAAGTTTCAATTAGAAGGTTACGTGTGACAAGCTATGATAAAAATCGCTGTATGGTTGACCGTCGAAGTAGTATATAGGCAAAATTTAGGATTACCAGGAGAAGATCTCGCGTCAGACAACGTCTAGGACAGACCTATCGTCGATCGTGCAAGAGTAAGGATTAATCGACTACGTCCTGCTAAATTCCGAGAGAGTAGTCAGAACATATTTCTATACAAGTCGCTTCAAACCTGCTGTTTAAGCCGTAAACTTTAGTTTTTATTTGTTTCGCCGCTTAGAGTGACTTTTAATTTCATATTAGAAAGTATCTTTTTTGTTTGTATTAAAACGAGAGGAAGTCACTTGTTAGTTGTATTTGTTTCCACGGAAAATATATCGTTTAGGGATTATTAAGAGATAAATGTGTCCCCCTCTTATCCTTCGGCCCAGTTTCCTGAGGAAGGCTGAAGAATGTGGAGCCATAGTCATTTTCGCTTGACATCGATCGTCATTTTTTGGACATCGTCATTTTTCCCGACGATCGACGTCTACCAGCTGCCGGCTACATCTTTCGTCAATGAAAGTTTGGAAATAAAGCCTTCCTCTCAAATACATCGGTTCCATGACTATCGAGGTAATATAGACTTATATTTTTTTTTTTTTTTTTTTTTCTTCCCCATTCATACGTTGGCGGTAGCAAAACCAATTCATGTATTTAATAAACTATTAAGTGGAAGAAGTTATTAGTTTATTTCTAATGGCCAATATATCTGAATGAACTAAAAACGATTTATTTGAAATTTAATTTAGTTTATAGTTTATCATAGATATTTATTATTCTAATATTCCATAGATACATATTTGTCTAATTTTATTACTTGCATATTAATTTTTATAATAGCAAAACAATTTATTATATAAAACGAGTTAGTTTCAAATTCTCTATTTTTATTAGTAATATGATGTTAAAGGAAAATTGATTTTAGCTTCATTTATGTATAGTTAGAAGTCGTATCCTTTTGTTTATGTTAACGTATTTACAGTTTTGTTTATACTTCGCTGTAATTCTCTCGTTTCAAAATTATAATTAATTTATTTTATTGTATATCAACTATTTTTTTTTTCCAGAATTATTTTTTTTTGTCCTCAATAGACTGGCATTAGTTGAAACAGGGTCGAGATATATGCTTCTTTTTATAACATTGCTCTCCCCAACACCTGCTCTCGTATGTTTTGAAGTATGATAAGGTAAGGAGGGCTCTTACGCCTCCATACAGCGAACCATATCCTATTGTAAGTCGCACCGACAAATTGTGCTCCCTGAAGTGACCGGGCAGAGAAACCAAGATGGAGCCGAGAAGAGGAAAATCCATAAGACTACTTGTACGGGGCAAAGGATCATGCAAAACCTGCTACCACAATCAAGACTCATTCGGGCAGATCGGTCACACCCAACGTAAGGTTTATGGACGCGCTTATTTAGAGGAGACTTGCAGCAGTATTACGACGGAAATCGATCAATAATCGCTATAGATACTGTGTGTAATTAACACATATGACAAAAGAAAGGTATACAATTTTTCAATTTTAAGTTTGCGTGCGACTAGCTATGATAAAAATCACTGTATGATCGGCCAAAGGAAGAGAAGACTAAAGATACTCTACAAATATAGTAACTTTCATTACGATGAACCATAATTGGTTTTGTAAAATAGTTTTTATATTTCATGTTGTTAACATTGTATGTCGTCAAAATTACTTTGTAAATTTCTTAATGTATTACTTTTCAATTTGTAATAAAATGTACCTTGTTTGTTAAAGTATTTATTTACTTTTTAAACTTTAATTCAACGTCAAGCAACGCGATGAGGCAAGAAACTCATAATAATATTTTTGTATAACTAACAAGCTTTGTATGAATTTTATTATTTTTATTAATCGATTGTTTATATAATCCAAATCGATTGTTGTTTCTATAATAATAACTATAATACATTGTAATTAGTTATCGTTTTATTATTTCATAAATGCATTTTATGGGATATTGATTTAGAGTTATTTTTGGAAAATTGGAAAACTTATTTCAGAAAAATGAAGAGGGTAGCTCAGTGAGTAAGGTACTGTACTCCTAGCTCCGTTCCTCAGGTTCGAGTCCGGCTGTCGCCAATAATTATTTATTGTGTAATATCAACTGTAGAGTTGATGCCGAATACTCACAATGTTTACTGTTGTGTATGTTTCATGGAATTTTTTAATTTGCGTTGATGGTTTACTAGTGTTACCAGATCCTTTCAGTGTTTCTTTTGTAGTAAATCAAATTATCTGCAATAATACTTTAATTTTCACTTAATATATCAAAATACTGTTTAAGTCAATCAGAAATTTAAAATGTTAACCTCCATCTTAACATATTCTAAAAAAATATGTTTAGTTTGATCTGAAGCTACATTGTTCTACTTATATTTGAATTTCAAACTGTTGATATTCAGAGCGTTGTTTCTTCTCAAATCTTATGTTTCTGCTATTTATTTTTTTATGTAAATCGTGTTTTCTATGGTGAATATCCTCATAAAAACAAAAATAAGAATATATATTTATATTTCGTCAATGAATAGTGATCATTGAAAAAGCAATAAAAATAGATTTGTGAACATATCAAGATATGAATTTCTATTATGTGATTCATCTGAATAACATATTATTATAAAAATGGTTAGAAACTATGTCTGCTTCTCGTGGATGAAATCATTGTTGTCAGGATTGTTCTCGAGGTGCATTCGCGAAATTATTTGCACGAATCTCTATTTCGAAGATGGCAGCCTACTTATCAATAGCTTATGTAAATAACTGGATGAGCTGGGGCAGCGGACTGGTAAGAAATCAGCTGAAGAAGGGTTGTCGGATTAGATCCAGACCCGCCTGTGGAACTGAAACTGACGCGGTGGGACGCAATTCACAGTAAATTAGATCTCTAATGTTATGAGGACTCGGCCATCTTAATCAGGATATATGAGTTTCCGTCTCGGTGGATTAGTGTTATTTAATAACTTCTCTCGACGGAGACCTTTCCACAAAACTGTCTTCCACTTTACAACATTGGTGCCCCTGTTGGAACGGCGGGGATTAATGGAGAAGAATGCCGGGTCGCCTTTCTCAACGTTGTTGGGGGCTATTAACGCTTGCTAATACATTAGCATTATAAATATCTTGAATTTGACATTATATATCGAGTGGACGCCTTCAACACCTTTACCAAACGCTATCACGTAACTTAAATCAATAAAACCGCATTTGATCTTATTAAAATCAATATTTAACTGTACGTAAGCCACTTACAAACTCTGCTTAGCTTTACAAAAAAATAGTACTGCTTAATATATCTTTAAAGAATTTGTTTCCTTCTTAATGCGAATATTTTGTATTTTATTTAAAAATAAATACATAGTATATGTGTAATGATAAGATTTTTTTTTTTTAACTTTCAACTATTTATTCTCAACTGTATAACAGAAGAGTGAGAATAATCTGGAAAAAGATATGATGTGAGAATAATCAAATATGATGTGGTAAAAGATATAAATGGGATGATAGGCATAGGGAAGGATAATACCCAGCAATACCTCTCCCCGGTCTTTATAGTCCCGGAATTAGTCTATTGATTCAGGAAAGGAGATGTTTTGTTCAACTCCTTTTTAGTCTTCTTTTAATGATTGTGACAGCCATAGCTGTATCGTCTATGAATCTGTTGTGATGTCTTTGAAGGTTATTACGAAAACGGGAATAAAGAGTACATATGTGTGGGTCGATAGTTGGTTGTTGTTAAGTCGGTATGTAGAATTTTGTTGTTTACGTGCCAAGGAACTTCTGTTGCTAGTCTTAAAATTTTGGACTGGAAAGATTTCAGTATTTTTAAGTGAATCCTTTTTGCTGAGCCGCAAATTTGTGAGGCGTCCAAGTGGGTTTTAGTAGATATGTGTATTTATTTAGTTTCTGTCTAATTTTCAGTTTTGATGATTTGGAAAAAAGATATTACAGTAATTTCAATCGTTTCTTTAGTCTTTCTTTTAATGTTGACGTATGGGAACATTTCATTTTTCGGTCGAATATTAGTCCAAGTTAACTTACTGTGTCAGTCAGAGGATTTTGGTGATCGCCAATATAAACTGAATGAAATGAAAGATTTAGAACATCAAAACATTCAACAATTTATTCAATTCAACACACCTACACCTTTTTCCTTTGTACAAACACTCCTGAAAATTCCATCATTCAAAAAATGGACAATTACAATTAAGTAAGTAAGTTTTAAGGATAAGAATAAAAATTTGAAGACAAATTATTAGTAAAAATATAAAACTTATGTTGATTTCTAAAATTTCGGGAGGAGATATAACCTCCTGATCCGTCCCCTCTTCTGCGTAAGCCTCTGATAACATATATGTGTCTATATTCTAATTATCTTTTTTGTTTTTATTATTTATTTTCTGTTAAAAATGAAATTACCTTCAAATTTTCATATTCTATTAATTTTATAACTTATATAGTGAAGTACTGTAACACGAAACATGAAAAAAGTTATATTAGAAAATTATAAATAAAATATTTTTAAAAATAAAATTATTATTTTATAGGATATCCAATATCTATATTTTTTTGTGTGTGAAATGCGTAGTGAATAGTTATGGTCAGATTGATTTTCTAAAAATATTATATAATTTTTCAATAGTATATTTAAATGTAATACCCATTGCGATGTCCGATCGTAAATAGTTCTTCAAGGAGACGTAAGATAGCACTGTGATCGAAGCAGTTTCGATTATGATAATCAACGTTCATAATTGAATATCATCAATTTATAAAATTGTATTAACACGCTCGACTAAGCTTTGTTATAATTATAATTTTTACCTTTCCTCGATTTTACAGAATCAATATTTGTATATAGTGTCAATATAATCATCAATAATATCGAATCAAATAAATATTTATAACCGTTATCACCAACAGGAATAAGAATTAACTGCATTGTCATTATGTATATTTATTTCGAATGTATACAACGAATGGTCTGAAGAGAAAAATGCTACAGGTAAAAATTGTAGAGCCTAACGTTTTCTTTCAGAATAAACCTATTATTTGACACTTTGAAGCAGCACAGTGGCCAAAATCACAATTTAGGTGGAAAAAGTAAAGTCAACAATTTGAAATTTCGGTGTATACTATGTTGTTATCAGTAGTTGAGAAGACGCAAGCTACGACTATTTTATGCTTTGCAATTTGCACAAACAGTAAAATTAGTAACCTTTTTATTTTTATATGAATGCAGCTAATTCCCTGCGATTATTATTATTAGCTATCTCACTTTCCGATTATTGTTTTTGTGTGGTTTCAACATAGTGTAAATTAATTTTTCATTGAAAATGGATGTATCTGTGACAGGTAAGACCAGATATTTTACCATTAACTACAATACTTGAATCTATCTCATTAAATATATAGTTAATTTATACTCATATTCGATGTAAAAAAACTTAGTTATACCCAAGAGCTCCCGAGGAGTTTTTTCTTGTGTTTCTTTCCTCAAACCTTCTAGTTTGAAAGTCCTGTAATGAATTTTTGCAATATTTTGCATTTTGGCTGATAAAATGTTTTTTTTTTTTTTTTTTAATTTGGTAATTCTAGTTAAAAGAAGATTATTTTTGAAGAGTGGGTGAAATCAGAGCCGCCTATAGAAATTTTGTGCTCAGGTTTTAACTCGAGCCTACAAGTGCAAATACCACAGCCGAGTATGGACATTTATTAGGACAAAGAAGTTAGGTATTAGGAAAAAATTACTAACACATAGGAAGAAATGACGCGTCCAAACTGATATAATTTACACAAACATGACATACGGTTCTTCATTCAACTAAAAAATTATATTCTATTAGACGAACGATGTTTCCTTAAAATGCGTTTGAGTCGTATTTAAATTAACACTCGGTATACATTCACACAAATTAGTTTCTTTTAACAATATCTGAGAAAGGAGTCAACTAAAACCAACCGGTTAATTCGTCCAAATACAGAATCAAACATTTTTTTTTCTAATATAGTGAAATTATAAAAAGAAGATTAATGCAATTAATATGTACTTTGATATCTACGCTCAAGATGATTTTATCATCTAAACTTCACGAAAACTTTTACGATCTCCACTCACGCCTACATATCCCTTAAGTATCATGAATAACGATACTTTAGGTCAGCGAGAGGTACATACAATTCGAAGTCGACGAAAATAACGATAGAACAACATTTTGATACAATATGGTATATTTTTAAAAATAAAAATAAAATATCATATTTCCTCTACCTTACGGAAGATCACAAATTAAATGGAAATTTTTACCAATAGAATTATTCAATAAATAACTGTTAATTATATATATGTATAAATATACAGGTAGATATATAATTTATATAAATATAATATATATATATATATATATATATATATATGTATATATATTATATATGTAAATGAATATATATATATATATATATATATATATAATTGTTATTTATATAACTATATATTTATTTAGCAGTTATTTTATTGGCCCATATCTATTTAGTTATATATCTATATTACTTACACGTTAATATTAATGAAGTAGTCATTTTTTAATGAAACAATCTCTTCGCTCTGAAGTTAGACACGATTTTCAAGTAAATCAAGTCAAAAATGGCAGTTCTATGTTGAAATAACATCACAATGAATATCTTTTACATTTATTTAATATTCTTTGATAGCCGTTTCTACCTTGGATATTCAGCCATATTTTAAAATTGATAAAAAATTAGATTCATGAAATTTCAGTGTTAGTTTCATCTTCCGTAACTAAAAAAGTAATTAAAGCGGATGGTAAAAAACGTGGCTTGCTTATGCCAATTCATATAATTAATTTAATTTATTATACAATAATTTAACTAAATAACGAAGCAAATATTAATTTTGAAATTCTTTTTAATAGCATCCATCTTGGTTTCTCGTGAATGCAAATTTGGAAATGTTATTGTTATTTATAAGTTATAGAAACATAGTTGTATTTTCGAATACAGTGAATCAGGGATTTGAAGGGAAAAAAAAAATTTTAGTTTTTTCTGAACGGTTTTTAATATAAGAAAATATACTATAAATTTAATCTATTTTTTCATATATCTGCGTATTTTTTCACCAGAGTTGTTAAAATATCGCGATAATCCGATTAAATGCCTGAAAGGAGACTTCATCTTTGGTTGTTCGCTAAATTTTGATTTTTTTATCATATCGATATTTTTGTTTTCGATGTTTTCTATTATCGATATTAAAATATGATTATCGATTTTTTACAAGGACGGCGGGTTCTCAGAACAAAGAATCATGAAAACTTGTGGTGTGCTGGGTTTGTGTTACTGTTGCTAGTGGTTGTGTTCTAGGGATCGGATGTCGAAAGCAAAATATCGATATTGATATTGACATCCATATCGGTTAACAATATCCATCTATTGATAATATCGGTATATAAATATCGATATATAAAAATATCGTTAATATTTTTATAAAATTAAAAAAAAGTCTAAACGAATTGGAGGAAGATTAGGAGATAACCTGTTTCTTGATATTTAAATCCTTCTGGAAATGAACTTAATAAAAACAATATCTTAATTATATCGGCACAGAAATATCGAGATTTCAAAACATTGTTAATTCTTTTACCAAATTAAAAAAAAAAAAAAACCTAAACGAATCGGAAGGAAGATAGGAAATAACCTTTTTCTTAATATTGAAAGTCTGCTGTAAATGGTTTTATTGAAAACAATATCTTATTGATATCGGCAGTGAAATGTCGATATTTAAAAAAATATCTCAATTATATGGGAAAAGAAATATCGCTTTTATTAAAACTATGAATGAATGAATAAAGTCTTTTATTACAAAAAGTAACAGAATTTTACTGATTATATTACTTTTACTTCAGATGCTACTTACAATATTTACAATTTTATACAATATTATGAACTTTTTTTTCCGTTAATTTATGTGGGCTTTCCCCTTGATGGTCTAACTTCCCTGGAGACCAATTCCTACTGAGAAAAGGGATCCGCTGTTTCTCTCCACAGTTCCATCCAGGTTTCTTTGTCTCTGGCTGTCCTCATCCAGTTTGGCACTGCAATGGCTTTTATGTAGTTACTCCAACGCCTTCTTTGCCTTCCACGTTTTCTTTTCAAGTCATAAGGAGTCCATTCTGTTGTCGTTAAGGACCATCTTCCGTCCGTAATTCTAAGCAGATGGCCAGCCCATCTCCATTTAATTTTTTTTACAAAAAGATTTATGTTTTTGAAGCCTGTTCGTCACTTTATGTCCACGATTTTGATGCGGTCCTTTTACTTAATGTTTAGCACACTCCTTTCAATAGAATTTTGCCAGACTATTAATTTATTTTCTAATTTCTTTGTCAGAGACCATGTTTTACAACCATAGCTTACACAGGGCATTATGCAACTTTCATCTTTTTGTTTATAATTTCAAAGTTTCCTTTCATAATAGGCTTGAGGGTCCAATATTTTTTCCAACCTAAAGTGGTCCTCCTCTGGATCTCTTTTGACGTCCTTTCAGAGAAAGAAATGAGTTGACCTAAATAGAAGATATAGATTTTATAATGAGTTGACCTAATGAGTTTATTTAGGTCAACTCATTAGGTCAACCTATTATTAAATCCCCTTAATTAAATCAGCACAAAATATATCGGCATTGAAATATCGATATGTGTGTGTCCCTTTAAAATATTAAAAATATCATCTTCGTATCGTCTTTCAGGTTATTCACCTGTAAAATAAAATAGTAAGAATTACATCAAGACATTCAACCGTTCGGAAAGCGTGAACATTTGTGACTATTCAAGAACTCAAATTGTATAATCTTGAGAGGTAGCTATCTGGTCAAGTATTTGGATTCCATCTTGCTTAAATTTAAGTCCTTGCTGTGGTGGCACATTGTCGAACCAAACTAACATTTTGTTTGTATCTTTGTTGCCACGAAGAATCCTGGAATCTCTACTTTCAACGGATTTTTCCGATGGGATGAAATCAAAGCCACAGATAACTTCTACTGCGGCACTTACATATTGCAGCGAATAAACAACTTCGTCAAAAAGATTGTTCTGAGATATTCTGTTCATGACTTTGCAGTGGGCCTACAAAGTGCCAATCGTTCAAGCAAACTTGTTATAGAATTCTTAGAATCCAAGTTGACATTGTGGGTAGAAGTCGATCTTCTAGTCCAGGATTATTTGAATAAGGTCAATATTTGTACGCTAAGTGTGCTCAAATGTACTTACAAGACATGATGAGTTAGAGTATTTCTTGCCACCTCATAAATACGAAGTTTTGACATACAAATAGGACCTTCATCGCCAGAAGTGACAAGCAATGGTATGGAGCCTGGTATGACCAGAGAGCAGAACACGATGAAGCACAATAAACAGTGTTCTGAGATGCCGTGGTGGCCGAGAGTTTTAAGGCGTAACCTCGAAAAGCGGCGCCGGTTAAAATTGATCACGGAATGAATCTCGGCCTTCCAACTCTGGCTAGAATATGTTGGTAACCTTCAGAAACGGTGTGTATCTTGGTCACATTATCGCGATATTTCTAGCATTATCTCTAGCGACTATACCGTGCAACTAAGTAGAAATCAAATTTGTTGGAAATTGTTTATCTTTGATTTTTTATATGGATTTTTTTTACCTTATGGTTTTCGAGATATAAGCCAAAAAACGATTAAAGGGAAATTTATTCGCGGTTTTTTGAGTTTACTGAAAAACGCAGACTAAATAGGAGATTGTAAAATCTATAATCTAATTCAGCACACCGATAAACATAAAAAAACTTAGAAAAAACTTATAAGATTTTTTTTTTTATGGGATCGCCCTATTCGAACCTCCAGAATAGACTAATAGAAAACGGCTGGGAGCACAAAGGTACGCTAGCGCCGTAATGGTGTAGGTAATGAATGCACTTAAGAAGCAAACTGCTTCAAAATGGAGACTAGTTTAGGTTTATTTTTGAGAGCGATAAACACTGCTGCTGCTATTAGACTGCTTTGGAAGTTGTTATTTTGAGTTCCGTTTCCCAAAAGCGTGGGAAAACAAAAGTTTAATATTAGAGCGCAGTATTATTTTATCAACAAAACATTTATCAATATTGGTTTTACTGGTTGGCCACATTGTTTATGTTTTTGATTGGATCTATAGTTGAATAGTAATTTCTGTTATGAAAATATAAAAATCAGAACTTAAAATCATCTATAGATTTGTGTCCATACATAGATAAACATATATCAGCTGAATTTTCATTTGACGGTAATTTTTTATAACATATATGGTCAGCATTAGTCTTTTGTGGTATCTTGCTTTTTAATGGCATTCTAAAATAAATTATTGTTTTAAACTGTGTCAGATTAATATATATTACTAAAAAGAGATTCTAAAGAATATACAGGGTGTCCCAAAAAAAAAGAAGAGAACCTTTGGAAGAAGAAAAAGAAGAGAAGAAAAGAAGAGAAGCATTGGTTTTAAAGCAAAAAATCCTATGAGCATGGGTCAGCAAATGAAGTCAGCCAGTTTTCAGGCCAAAAACATGGATAAAATACGTTAAACTCCTTCCTCGATTAAGGCTTAAATTGATTTTTTTAAATGAACCAAAATTAGGAAGATTGATGATGCACCTTTAGACTTATATACTTGTTTATTAAAGAAGTATAGATAGAATTTCTATACTTATTTATAATAGAAATTTATAATAGGTATAATTATAATAGATTTTTATAATAAATATAACAGAAATTTACAACAGAATTTCTCTAAAAAATAAAGAAGTATAGAAGCATAAAGGTACGTTATTTCATTAATCTTCCTAATCTTGCTAAATTAAAAAAAAAGAATAAAATACGCTTTTGGACACTTTTTGTCGAACGACCCTTACTTTAAAAAAACGGACCGAAACTAACAAGATAAAAAATTAGATTTGGCATCGAACGATACCAATACAAGCTTGAAAGATCATACACAAGATATTTAGTGCATTGTCGGCGTTTTCATGATTTTGTAATGTCGAATTCCATGGTTTGCGTTTTGAAGGAATGTTTAAGCACATACAAAATTGTTGTATACATTAACACAACAAATTATATATTTCTCTTAGTAACAAATATTTGGGGTAATTGAAGAGGTGGAGGGTGGCTGGGTGCGCGTAGGAGGAGGTAATATTTCGATCTTGATCGCCTCGTGTGCACAAGAAATGTGTGCACCAGCTCTTCGCTGGGAACAAGAAATTTTCACAGCAGCTAATTTAGCGTAAAAAAGTTAAAATAATTTCTGGTGCATGCAATAATAGTTATTTATTTTCACTCTATCAATAAACTTAATAAAATGAAACGAATTACTCTTTATATTCCGAAGAAAAATAAAGCTGTAAACTTGTTTTAACGTATTCTGGTTATTTGGATACTATTTGCCTTACATTGACTTAACCATAGTACAAAAATTGAAGGCGTCTCTTTTTATGACGGGTATTTTACGTGGTATCGGTTTTTATTTTACTTAGTATTATTTATTTTAATTAGTATTTTACGGGTTTTAGTGATCGTGAAAATTTTCGAATTTGAGTTTTCAACGGAAATACACGTTTTAAGGTCCCCTGAGTCCAAATAACAAAGTCTCGCAAAATGGTCTGTGTGTATGTGAACAGTCTAGCTTAAAAAGAAAACTTGTACGATACTGAAATTACGTATTGTAGGTAGGCACATGCATGTGATGTTATAGCAACTTTTTCGTCAAAATTGACTAATGGGAAGTGCCACTTTATGTAATCGATTTTACAATGTTTTACAATTTTCTCGAAAACGATTTGGATGAAACGCCTAAATTATTCTTCATAAAGGACTTTTCAAATATTTAGTACATCACCGAGGAAATGCAAATATAAAAGTTATGATGAAAAGAATATTTTATTTTAACATAACCTAAAAGAATGCATTTTATGATAAATTATGTATTGACTTGTATGAAAGCTAATTAAATTATCTCAAAAACAAAAAAAGAATCATCAAAATCGGACTAGTACAAGCAAAGATAAAGCGCATCGGACTAACCGGAAGTGGTAATTTTATCATGGATTTTGCAATTTTCAAGTAAACGGCTCAAACGATTTTGATGAAACTTGCCTAATATCTTCTTCTTAAAGCCGTTTAAATTTTCATATATATATATATATATATATATATATATATATATATATATATATATATATATATATATATATATATATATATCAACGAGAAAATGCAGGAGAAAAAGTTATAGTGAAAAGAAAATTTTATTTGCATATAATTCCAAAAGTAATTATTTTATGCTAAATCATGTATAAAATCATATGAAAGGTGATTAAATTCTCTAAAATACAAAAAAGAATGATCGAAATCGGACCGGAATTAGCAAGAATACAGAGTATCTTATGAGATCTAGAAGACCCTTGAAGGATAACCGAGCGCATCCGAAAGGAGACGGATGCGACCAAACCTCCTCCCACCAATCTGCTGATCTGTTGTCAACAATATGTTCTGTAATAATGTAATGTAACAATACAAAAGCAGAAATTAACTTAAAA
This sequence comes from Rhaphigaster nebulosa, assembly GCA_948150685.1. Taxonomy (NCBI): domain Eukaryota; kingdom Metazoa; phylum Arthropoda; class Insecta; order Hemiptera; family Pentatomidae; genus Rhaphigaster; species Rhaphigaster nebulosa. The sequence goes on along the minus strand of OX411306.1, from coordinate 118,400,446 downwards.
ATTTCTACTTTTATATTGATTAATGGAAACAAAATGTTTTCATAGAAACTAAATCGAAACTTTTAAAATATATTTTCAACTTGACAAACTTAAAATATGGAGTTAGTGTACAGACTTGTCGTATTAAAATTGTTTTATTGTACTTATGTGGGAGAAGATTTAAAGAAGTGAATGCTGCCGAGTTTATTTCAAGTATTGTTCATGTGAGCTCTTTAAAATTATATTCAAAAGATAATTATATTTGATCGGTAAGGGAAAGCTGTGTGATGCGCGCACCGCACCAGACTTTTGAGTTAGTTACAATATAAATTATTTGTTTGAGCCCCCGTTGATATTATCCTGAAGTGTCTTCTTTAAAAAAAAAAATCATTGACTGGAAATGGCCGTAGTCAGGGCAAAAGATACGGAAGATCCACATAAGAACTATGTTCAAAGTATGTTTTACTAAATGAGTTATCAATGATTCGGGGAAAAAGGAGAGGAAGGTCATTCATTTCATTCGTTTCAGTAAATCATGACCTCAACTTCCAGCTATAACTTATTTAATAAGAGCTAGTGAAAAAATAAATCAACAAATCATGAAAAAGAGCTCTTTGTGGTGTGTGCGTCATTGAATCGTGGCTAGAAATGATTTAAATTATTTCAACAATGAACCAAATAAGATCTAATTTGAGATTCAAAGTTAAGGATGTTTTCAAGAGGAAATTTCCGTATCAGAGACCAAAAATTTACGAATTTGCTTTTTATTAAATATATTTTTTATTCGCAACTATCAAAAATATATAACAAACAACCAGTGAAACTGCATTTAATACTTATAGTTGATTTATGTGTTCCGGATAACAAATTATTGATGTTGGAAAGCTTAATGGTTTTGTATAGATCGTGAAAGAGATGGGTAGTTGCACGAATAATATGTTGAGCAGGGATGTACAATAGTGAAGTATCAAAGTAAATAAAGAGACTTGGTGCCTTTGCTTAAAATACTTGTTAATACTATTATGCGTTGTGAAGTTCCTAGTTGATATTTAATTATTTTAATATTTGGCGTCATAGCACCTGACATCCAAGAGCTTTTCAAAATATATAGTTTATTGCTGCATATATATATATATAATCTTTAACTTAATAAGTCGCGACGAATGTGTGGAAACACATTTTCCTTCTAATGACTCTCCTCCCACCACCGCCCATAAAGCAATCCACGAAGTGTCCATCTTCACCACATAATAGCCGTTTTTTCGTGGAACTGATTGTATTTTATTTTTTCGGCTATTAAGATGAAAATAGTTTGTAGGCCGTACTAAACAGAAGCTAACTACCTGTGTATATGGGCACTTAATCCAAGATGAAAGCGAAGACATTATACTCAGTTCCACGGGAAGCTCTATCTTTTAATGTCCACGCCGTAGGCACCAGAAATACCACAGAGTGAGAATCCTGTTTGTTGGTTCTGTGAGAAACTTGGCTATAAAAATCCTGCGTATCATCTTAGTATTTCCAATGGTTTATGAAAAGTATAATTAATGGTCTTGACCTCTCAAGTTTATATACTAAGAAATGGAGGAGAAAAAATATCGTCGGATAGTAGCTACTTAACGACATTTAAAGGAAGTGAAAGGTAGTCAAATGTATTAATACAAAAGGTTTTGTTATTGCTTTTTTTTGGTCGTAGTGACTGATGCGAGAACTAATATATAATACTTACCAACATTTATGTGGAAGTAGATGGTTTTCCTAATGTAATTTTTTTTGTTTGGTTTTTATTGGAATTTCAACGCGATGTATAAGGACTTCATCAACTTTAGCCAATCATTTAAAAGAAACCAGACTAACTATTATATATATTTATATATATATATATATATATATATATATATATATATATATATATATATATATATATACGTTTACATTTGTAAAACCACATCTGGCTACTATAAAAGAGTATAATATTTAATTTTCGAAAAATATTTAGTCTTAAATATTTATTAATCGTTTTGTGAGCCAACAGACAAAAAATAATTAAATATGTATTTGTGAATTTTATTTTACATCGCACGATATATATGTACAATTCCTTTTTACTTTCACTTACTTATTATATATGAAATATATAATAAGGAAGTATTGCGATCGTAAAAAAATTCCAAATTACCATTAAAAAGAAAAGATATTACAACAACCCATGAAGGCTCTCGTGTGCAGCACTTGGTGAAGTTTTTAAATCAAAGGCCATACGAGGAGGTGATGTCAGCATCCTTGCTCAGCCACCAGATTTTTGCCTCATCCAATGGGTCAGACACCCACTTTATACGGGCAGGTTGTCGCTTCTGGACATAAACCCAGGACTAGGATTCAAAAATCCCGTGAGCTACTTCATACCAGCAAATACATTTGAAAAACAAAAATTAAATAAATTTATTTTTATTGTTTAGATAGTTTGTCTTACTAAATAGGTATACACATATTTATAATATGATATGAATATAAAATGAATAATTAAATGCGATCTGAAAATAATATGTTGAATGCTCATTAATCAAATAATTTTTATTATTATATTATTAGCAATAATTTTTCGATTTTTAAACATCACCACGTATTCTAAATTATTGAGATCATGGTAACTATTGCCATGCGAATATTTTTTATAGCGATTTTTATGTCGAACGGAATGTAGAATGGGATTAGATACAAATCAATAAGATAACTGCCACAAATAGCCGAGAGAGCTGTCGGTATGCCATTAATAAGCGGAGCCAGACAGAGGAGATGAATCGTGGACACCAGCTCGGGGTAGGTATCCGGCCTGTCCATTATTATAGGAATTAGGACCAGTCGTCCATGAATTTTGTGTAATTGAGCTCCTTACAGATTAGGAACCCTATATTATGTTATCCTTTCACACTTGCCGTGGAGTTATTTTTTATTTTTTTTCTATATGTTAATTTTCGTATATGGAGTGTCAGAGAGAGCTGCCTCTTTCGATGGGGTATTTAATATTTAAAATAGAGTCGTTTTATTGTTCTAATTGTGTGTGGTCGGTAACCGGTTGGAGCGACTAATCAGTATCATTCGTCCGACCAAATACGTGTCGGGTGCGAAGGGAATTAACTCGGCGTGTGGTCCGACGGTGATTGGCCGGTTAGGGGTCCAATCCAATCTCGTGGCCCGCCCTTTCTGGCCAATCCTAGGCCACGAATTCCCTCTCGGTCAGGCACCTCGCCCACATCGTCCGTCGCGGGAAAACACCTTTTAAAAAAGCATTTACAATTGACCGCGCAGAATCGCTACGTTTCTTGCGACATAATAGAACAGAAATAGCCCGTCTGTAGTGATTTATTTAAAGATCCTGCTGGCTTAATAATCATATTAATTTACTTTCAAAGTTTGAATATTCATATAACACGTTCAGGGTCTTTTAGGGTGATGAAGTATGTATCCTTTTCGTTCGATTTATGTTTTCTATATTAGTCTACTTTCGAGTTTTTTAATAAATGATATAATTTATTCAACATTAAGATACATTTAATATGCTTAACAGTAACCAATTGAAGGCTGAAAGGAATAGGTTAGAATTTAAAACCAGATTAATTGTGGATAAATTCTTCATTTCTCAAATATTACTTTTTCTGATTAACTTTTATTGCCCAGGATGTTATTATTATAATTTTTAGATTTAAATGAACAGTCGGAAGTATTTAATTTTCATATGAAATCAACAAGATAAGCGAGTCTGTTCTGTAATGATGTATATTAATTTAGAGTGATGCTATCATGAGTTGGTAGTGTACATATTGGCTGATAACATTTATATTTCAAAATTCAGAATACTCTCAGTATTATTTATATTTTTATAAATTAATAATTATTTATTTAGCTTTACATATTTTTCGATTATTCATATTTTATATACAAGGCTTCCGGTAGTGAGAAAGCAAAAGAATAATTAAAATTTCCGTGGCTCATCATCTATTATCATCAATATCGACAGCATTAATATTATTAATATTGTTCATTAATCTATTAGTATCATTAATGCATTTCAGCTCTGTGATTATTGATAGATAAAAAGAACATTACAACGCAGTATTATAATATAAGTAAGCACAAGTGAGATCTTAACTTTTTAACTATAAAATATACATACAAGAATAACGTATCTCCATGAAGAAGATATTCTATTATAAATGATAACATACAGCATTGAAAGCTCGGTAATGCTGAACAAGCTCTGAAATCGAATAGCTGAAGCGGGCTATCGAAAACACAGAATTGTTCCAGGATCTACCAGGAGCTAGAACGAAGAAATAATGCAGCAATTTGGGAAAGAGAGACGTTGGCTCAGTCACTTCTGAGCTAGAAATGACTTAAAGAAAGGCCATAAAAAAGGAGAAGTAAGTTTTAATTTCACTAATTGTACTAATAGAAGCTGCTAGATCTCACGTAAAAATTGTATTTAACACAAAAAACATTAGGAGCGAAGGAGTTTCTCTTCGCTCTGAATACTTTTTTTTAAACAACTATTTATACCCTAAAAATAATTCTTTCGCGTTTCTACTACATAATATAACTAAAACTCAATCGTTAACTTCATTATAAGAAAAAGTTTGAACCAAATAGAAAAGTGGTCATCGGAAATTATTATGTGATAACTTGTACAACTTTTTTTTAAAATTATAAAATACCACACTTACGTGAAAGGTTTATAGTTTATAAAAGTTATATAAAGATCAGAAACATTAAATATTAACTTATAAAATTGGAATAACTTTAACACAAACAATACTTAAGTAAAACGATAGTTTTTTAAAAACTTATTGATTTTGATTTTAAATATAAAGTTCTAATTTAAGTCCTAATCAATTGGCATTGGTTCTTCGCCTAGAGGTGGAAGTCTCCTTTGGTAGATCCTTCTTATTCTTGCCTCCTTCTATTATAATTCTGTCCCTGAAGCCTCTTCTTCTGCTTCTTTCAAAAATATTTTTACACATATTCAAACCCCTGTCTTAGGGTTAACGCACATCTAAATATTTGATAGCTTCACACAACTCGTTGTTAGGATATAATTTGAAGGTTCCAGAAACAAAACCTAAGTTTCTCAAGCCTCAGTAAATAACTACTAATAAACTAGTTAACGTTTCACCATTTCAAGGACCTGGACAGAAAAGGGAACAAGATCACATAAGAGCAGACCAGAGAACGCACAACTCACATCATCAGTCTAAAAGGGACTCATCAATTTGAGATAGGATATCACTCCAAGATATCTCAACACATACTCACATAATTCGCCTTATAGGGCGAAATATTGATTGGTTAACTAATTTACTAATGGCGCTACAACTCACGAAGAGTCAGGGCCGTTTGCAACATTGTCCGCCAATCTTCTCTGTTCTCTGCTGCAGTTCTCCAGGTACGGAGGTTTAAGATGTCCCGCGCGTAGGCTGCCACACCGTCAGCCCACCGTAGATTTTTTTTTTTTTGTAATCTTTCCATTATATAACAATAATCTTTTGTCTCTTTTTGAATTTTGTTCTTTTTTACAATGCATTTGTTCAATTCTTATAAAAGACAATAAACAAGAATAAAAAAAAAGTTTTGATTGGTAAAAATATTATTTGTTTTTTTGTATTTATTTTATGGACTTAGTTTTGATTTTATATATCAAATCACCACATTCTGGGATTTTTTTTCCAATGATATTTACGAGGATGGCGAACCCCTCTTCAGATCTAACACCACAGATTATCAGTGAACTCCACACTCGAGCTTGGTAGGCACCTTAAATACAAAACTATATAAACGATAGTTTTTGCATACTTCTAAGATTTCAGCAGTCACTTATATGCCCATATAAATATCTTCTGCTCTCAGTAGCTTTGTTCGGTTTCATGGCTATTAATGACTAGCAGCGGACCTAAAATATGTAATCCTCCCTTTAGATAACATATATATATTGTAAGATAAAACTAACGACATTATTGGCTGGGGACAGACAGACGTACGGATGTGTGGGAACAGAATACGGCAACAGATTCCCATGGAAGTCAGCTGTAAATACCGCTTGTCAACCTACAGCCTGTTAATGCCTTATCTCCCGCCCAGTCATCCCACCTCCTCCTCTCGCTGACTTAGTTAGTCCGTTCGGTTTCTCAAAAACCTGGTAGTCGGCGTCCGACTATTTCTGGTATTTTTATATATTTTTTTAAAATTTTATCTCCACGAGAAACATCATCGCTTCTCCATTTTCAGTTACCTGTTCTATACCTTTCAGACCGACGAATCAGCAAAATAATTTTTATTACCTTTACTTGTGTAAAACAATAATTTTAATAATGAAAAAATAAATTAATACGTAAAAATAAACAATTTCACTGCAAAAAAAAAACAGCTTGCAACTGAGGTATTTCACGGATAAAATCTAAAACACATAATGGTGGTGCCAATAATTTTTGAATATAACATAAAAGTGATCACCAAAATATAATAAAGGCATGGACAATAAGAATTTATTTTTAGCTGATGTCTTCCTTTAGCCAGAAATCGTTGCGAACAGTTCCTTTTCGTCTCAATACTCAAAACTCTCCTTTACCATCCTTTGAAAATTCACTTTTGGCAAGTCTTTCTAACTTCTTCAAGCTTGGGGTAAAGAATTCTGGATTGCCATCCCCTCGGATGACACTCTATGAAATTCCAACAATGTCGTTCATCATCGTCACATAAATGTGATCTGCCGATCTCTGTTCCCTATTGTTTATTCATTTGGTTAGGTTCCGTAAGCTTGAGATTGACTTAGAATCCTCTAGATTTTTCTGACATTCCTTGTAATTTTCAATAAAATTATTCCATCATCAGTATGGTCTATAAATTGTTTTGTGGTTCATGATCCCCGTTTTAAATTTTTTGTGATAAATCCAAATGTTATAACCCTGATAAGACAGTCCATGTTCCATCATTTCCTCTTGAGCTCTAAAGAAGTGATGTACTGAAATATTGTTAATCAGCACTTTAGAACAACTTGGCCGATTTTAATGAGACTCAATACATGCTTCTTTAAGTCTTACTAATAATCCCTTGGAGGATTAGCTTTGGGGCTGGCGGTAGTCAGCTCTTTGGAACGACTAAGCCAACTTTGATGAAACTTGGCTCACAAGTAATGTTTAAATTTATTTTAACATTTTTGTAAGTATAATAGGCTTGTTGTTGGCAAAGAAACGGGTTAAATTCAATTGATCGTAGAGACTTTAATATGTATAAATTAAGTGAGATTTTGAGATGATATTTTTGAACGACCACCATCCTTCAGCAGTAAAATGCACAAAATAAATTTTAAAATGGCTAATACCTATCCAACAACCTAAAAAATATTTAAGTTAGATAACTTCCTATTGCAGGATCGTAAACTACATAAAATGTTCTTTAAAATAAGTAGAATTTGTCTTTGTAAAAACCGTTTCGGGGGCTTTCGAACAGCTAAATTACGATTACGTTTTTCGTAAAACGATTCGCGATTTTTTTTTTCAGTCTCACACTGGACAGATTCTCCACTTTTAGGAAAACTTCCCTGTTTCATGAGCCCTTCTTGAGTTGGATATTGAATATTTACAACTATTCGTTATTGTTTGCTGTTAATTTACAGTATTATCAATATTGAATAAATAATATTAACTTAGAAAAAAAATGTTTTAAATATTGTCATTAGTATGGAGCAGATTTATTTAGTTTCTCTTTAGTTCGTGGTAATGGAATTGTATATACGCATCGCAATGGACTAATTTTGGCCCAGAATAATATTAGATCATAATAAAACGTATGAAATATTAAAAAATATTATTGTCAATATTGAAACTTCGGAATTCAGAGAGCATGTCTATTTCCAAAAATGTATGTTAATTTATACGGAAAATCAACATAAATGAATCAGGAATTAAGGCGAATAGTGCACAGCTCGGGTGCTCTGCGGGGCAACTCAGGCGTCATTCCATCCATCATTCTAACAGTCAATTAATTATACATATTATTAAATATTCTGTGTTCATATGAATATTTACGAATACATTTTATCCACAAGGAAATTGGTAAAATATCTGAGAGACGGTACCACTAACAGCCAATTCCACTTATTATCTCGCACTATACAATTGGCTAATTTCTATCCATCGAGAAATGTATCCAGTTGGAGAACTGGAGAACCTTTTTTCATCAGTTACTTGAGGTGTAGGGTGCAATATAAGCCAGTAATTAATTTCTTTCAATCACATAATAATAATTAAAAAAATAATAAAGATTTATTGGAACAGTTTAGTTTTAGGATTTGTTTTCCAACAGATTTGTCTGTTCAACAGATCGACCACATCCTGGGTAATTTCCCAACAACCCCTTTCCCAGGTATTCCATGCTATCAAAACCAAGAGGAGAAGCTATAAAATATCTGAACAAGGATATGCCTTCCCTGGAGCAATATTAAATATCTTTGGTATGTCGAAGCTGTTTCTGTTTTCATTCCAACCATTCTTCTCCCAGACCCTAATAACTCCCTTAATAATATTCGTTCTCATTCTGTAGCCTCCCTCTCTCCACTCCAGGCGCATTAATTTGATTACTGCACAGGGGTCACAATATTAATTATAAATAAGGAATTAGTCAAATAATTAGGTATGATGACAGCTCGTGTGAATTTCGTGAATACTTCTGACATTCCTCAGAAGTTTCTAAATAAAATTAAGTTTAAACTTTTGGTGGTAAAATTGTATTCTTGAATAAAATCCAACTTATCCTCATAGATCAAATTCCACAACATTGTGTTCCATTTTGATAAGTGATTCTTCAACTCTGACATCTCCAACTTTTACTGGAAAATTCTATGGCCTCTTAAGCACATTTACATAGCTTTAATAAAGCATATTTTATGGTATTTAGCAATTGGGTTCAACAATCCTTCAAAGTTCTCCTATGTACGATTTCAACAATCATTCGTATAATCATCAACATTACGTCACCAATATCTTAATACCTCATGTTTCGCAGACTTGGAAATGTATACATCTGAAATTGGCCTAAAAATTTCCTTCGTTAACATATACCAACAAGTTCCTGTATTGGCAACAAATAAATTTCTGATTATCTTGTAAGGTGTCTTTCAGGAATTCGGTTCAGTTATCGTCATATAAAGGATAGTCATAAGAGAGTAGACATAAGACCTGTATGTACTATATGATGCACACTGTCTTGCTAAAATGTTGTGTAATTGGCAAAATATACTATTGCTTTAGGGAGAAAAAAAAAAGAAAAATTATTCGCAAATTATATTAGTGAATGTGACATGTTTCATTCAAAGTTTTTTGTATAGACAACATACTTAATCCGTTAAAAAAACAAAAAACATATAGGTTCTAAATAGAGTTTATATGGAGTATTAGTTTATTTTATACTCTGTGTATAGCACTTCGTATATTTAGCACTCTGCACGTTTTCGTAGCGCAGGCAGATAGTGCTTAGTACAGGAGCTTGCGCAAAATATTTTTTCAAGAGGGGATTTAATTTTTTTTCTGAGGGAGGAGGTGATTTAATAAGAAGAAGACAAGTTATCACCTAAATGTCTACAATCGCTCAATTGAGAGAAATTTTTAAGGATAAGTATGAAAATTGGATAACAAATTATTGTTAAAAATTACCGAAAATATTACTTGAACTACAAACTTTATTTTTTTCGTACATTTCGGTGGGTGAGAAGGGATATCTCACTCCCTTCCTGCATAGGCCACTGGCTTAGAAAAATCAAAAAATGTTTGAGATCGACTGTGGACAGCAAAGATTATTCGATATCAGTGTGTTGTCTATTGAGTCTAGGCTAGTAAGATTTTGAATGACCCGTCAACCACCAGTCAGTCAGTAATTGTTTAACAGTTATAAATACGTTGCACTGTATATAGACATGTTCAATGTTCCTCTCAGCAAATACTGATGGGTGAGTCGTGAGCATTTTTTTCCTTGTTGATAATTTATTTTTATTCGATATTATATTATCTGCATAATTATTATTATTAGTTTGTATTATCAGTCTTTTCATTATATTTATCCACCATGTCTCTCCTCTTACTATTATATGCATGCTATTTCATCCTCCCAACAGTATCAGCAATAGCTTATAAAACAAATATACAACTGTTATTAGTAATATATTTAGTATGAACATTAGTGCATGTCGATAAAGGTTCGCCTGCAATAATAAATAAATAAAATGATAATAATATTTATTATAAGGAATTATTCATGGAGGGGAGAGATTAGAGATATCCATGAATCTTAAGTAGTAATTTTCAGAGAAAGTAAAATAATGGAGATGTAATTTCGATAAGAAAATTATAACAAACTAAATTAAGAAGCCCTTCTGAAAAAAAAAAATGTTTCTGGATGAGGAAGCAGGCGCTACTCAGGCTAACTGAGGGCTGATGTAATTAATCTTTGGACATGATGAGACGAGCTGTGTACACACTCTAGGAAATGGGGCGGGCACAGGCAGGACATCAAAGGTGGGGCCGACAATAGGGGCATCAGCTAATGAGGTCCCACTGCACCCTGAATAATTACCCTTTAACTCTCATCTTCTCCCTCAGCGGCTCAATCAACGCTCTCCTGCTCAAGTAGGCCCTGGCGTTTGTACATGTTTGGTTTGTGTGCGTGTATGTGTCTGTCTTGTTTTCAATGGAAGCCGTAAACAGGCTCTGTAATCAAAATGCCATGGGAAATGACTGTTTCCAAAACCAACAGACTAGCTGGTTGGTAGTACACTGATCAGTTCAAATTCCCGCCAGTAAACTGCAAACTTAAACAACCCTATGTAAACGGTATTGCTTGATTACTTTTGGCTTACAAAAAATAATCAAGAAGAAGATGATTGGGGATGAAACTCAGAAATGAAATACATAATGAGATAATGTTTGCTAACGTTTGGCCCAAGTTGCAAGCCTTCCTCAAAGTAGAATATAATCCATAATTAATAATAAACGTCTGCCAAGTAGGTCAATAAAGTTTCCTCAATATATCTATAAGGAAAAATAAATAGAATGTTTTAATTGTTTATCTTGATATGTTTTGGAAAATTGCATGAAAAAAAATTATAGTTTAAAATACATAAGCACGATCAAATACCCGATTAAAAAAATTGAATGTGATTAGTATAAGATATATTAAGCGAAATCCGGATAACATTCACAGGGTAAGAATTAACTTTTACCTAAGGTTGGTTTTTATAAACCAATTACATTTGTATCTAATTTAATCTTAACCCTCATTTTGTATTAATGAATATTATGATTAGATACTCCATGCAATTTACTGGCTTTTTAAATTTTTATAATAGTCTTAATCAGCATTGTTAAGCTGCAGAAATACTATTTTTTAAATTGCTAAAAAAGTATAGTATAAATCCTCCCATGAAGGTCGTTTAGTAATTTTACCCAGATCGAAAAATATGGTCCTTTCTTGGACCATCTCTTGGTGTTGAATGAGAAGTAAATTCCTGAGAGCCATTTTTTGATAGAGTTATTATTATTATTAATTATATTTTTTATATTTTGTAGGTAATCATGACCAAAGTCAACCAAAATTAAATGATCTGTTGGTGATGGATTAAGTAGTTCTGGCAGAAATCACTATGGATCTAACTCACGATATTTTAGAATTTAGAACAATTTGCGATGGCGGAAGAATATCGAAATACTATGCTTTAATAAATGACTGTGTGTGTGTGTGTGTGTGTGTGTGTGTGTGTGTGTGTGTGTGTACATACATATCTGTCTCCCGATATTACGAAGAGTTGAAGTGGCTTTACCCTTCCTATTGTCGTAAGTAATTCCTGGCATCCTTCCTCTACCAAGTTATCCAATCCTGCCGTCCATCCTACATTTTCGACCTCTTTCAATTCAAATCCACTGTTCATTGTCGTCATAACCGTTCGCGGCCTTCAGATTTATATACAGCGGCCCACCGATCCGCAGCTTTCGACAGATCTTTTCTTGTCCGATTCTCTCGCCGTCCGATCGCTCCAATTCTCTTATCACCTTCATTCTCAAATCCCGCTTATTCTATCACTTATTTTCCATCCAGTTCCAAAAAACATTGTAAATAGTTTTTCTCTTATTTCACTCAATAATATGTACTTCATATCTAATTTTGTCATATCTTATCAACATAAGAAGTTCGTGTGGTTTTTGTTTTAAGACGTAATCAATTAGCCAATTTCATATCCTAGAAATTATTGCATTATGGCTTGTTATAATTTTCATTTGTATTTATTTATTGACTTTTATTTTATCTTTTTTTTTTCCTTTTTTATTATCTGTTAACGCATATGTTCCTACATCATTTACTCTAAGGCTCTGAAGCACACCTATCATTGGCTGTAATTGTTATTCTAAAGGGACTTGTACCAGAATAAATAAAGAGTTTATTATTATATACACACACATATATATATATTTTTTTTTCTTTCAGTAATTTTTTTTTTTTGACACACTTGAATTCATCTTTTTTCATTGCATAATGTGTGAGTTTAAGTAGGATTTAAGAAAAAATAAATTATATATATATATATATATATATATATATATATGAGCAGGATGGGTGTTTCAAATATCGCCCCTTTTTCTAATATTGCCTACTTGTGTTTCCAAAGTACCATTCGCAGTGTTTATTTAAAAATTCAGTAATCTAGGTGTTTATTATCAAAAGAAGCTCGAGCGGAAATAATATGTCGTCTGAAGTTTTTTTGGTGGTTGACTTTGTAATTTCGGGCTTCCAACAATCAAATGAATGACCAGAAAGATAAATCTGAAATTGTATTATAATTTTGCTTGTAGCATTAAAAAGTAGAATTAACGGAGAATCCTGAGGTAAAAAAAGCTGTGTTCGAAACTTCGTTCGTAGCATGTTTGTGTCGACATTAACGTGTTCCGAATATCGTCTACCAAGTTGATCCTTATACGGAACCACAAATATTCTGATACAACCAGTGGAGTGCGTAGGAACTATATACGTTTCTTATGATCAAATGCCTAATTGGCCAGAACATGTTTAAATTATTTATATTACTTTTTTTGTTCTGTTTTTTATTTGGGTTTTGGTTTATTATATTCAAAAATAGACATTTGAAATCGACCAAGAAAAAAAAAATGTAAACCCCTTCTCAAAATATGAGGTTTTTACGTTTCAAGATAAGTAGAAACCAAATACCGAATACAAGAAAATCCGCCCGTCCATCGCCCGCGGCTTTTCTCCGAGACTACTGAATCTTTCTTTTTCTTGAGATACGACACCAAAGTCACAGGTCCCCCCAGTATGATCATTGTAATTCGACATTACAATCCGTCTATGGCGGCCGATTAGAGATTCTATAAGCTTATAACTCGGCCATTTATAAGGATAGAGTGGAAATGTGAGGTTTTTTGGAATCAGCATTCCAAATTATTAATAAAAAAAAACCTCTGTATAAATGCTTTTGGTTTATTATTTTCAATAATAGACCTATGCAATCGACCAAGAAAAAAAATTAACCCCCTACCTTAAAATTTGAGGTTTTACTTTTCAAGTTACGTAGAATCCAAATATCGAAAGAAAAAAATCCATCCCCCAAAAATGCATTCGGTTTTTGTTATTTAATTATGTTTTCAGTTTTCAACCAATCAGATGCTTTCTGTTCATGCTATCTGAAAGTAAACGAATACTGCAATTGTACAGATATTAAGAAAAATGTTGAACTTAGTTAAAAACGATCATCACTTAATGCAGCCAAGTATCCCTATTGAATCACGACAAGGTATGGGACTTAAAAAGAAATTTAAAGTCTAATGTTGCTTAAAACTGTTAAACAATATAATCCTGGTTCATGATTTGAAAGATTCAATGCTGACTAATGTCAGTTTCCAATGGTGATATCAGTGTCTATTAAATATTATAAACATTTAAGTCTTCGTATATATTTAATTTGTTACAATTAAAATTATTTTGAAATTTTTTTCTGGGCATTTTAAAAATTTGTTCGTATCTTTTAAAAGTATTCAAGTATTACTTTCAAGGATATGAATGGAAGACTTTTGGGCTCATAAAATAGATAATATCAGGACATCACGCTTGGCCTGCGGGGCCTCCTAAAATGAGGCTCATAAAATAAATTATGTACTTTTTAATGAATTAGTACTTAGAACTATAATCTTTTTAAAATTCGATCTTCAAATTGTTTTCAATCTTCGTAATATACCGAATCTGGTACAAAATGGACTAAATGAGTTTGGTCCAGAAACCCAACGGTGATTATTCTCGAACTTGAATACGAACTTACTTTTAACCTTACAAGACAAATAAACTTAGGCAAACTACCTGTCCATAGAATGGTCAAACAGAGAGAGAGAGAGAGAGAGAGAGAGAGAGAGAGAGAGAGAGAGAGAGAGAGAGTGTGAGCAGAAGGTATAGTAATTTGTAAGTCTTTAATTAGTACATCATTTATTTATTTATGAGATTTTTATAGATATTTATACATTTATTGTAACGCTTTAAAAACAATACCAGCTATGGAGAGGATAGAGGATACAATTACAATCTCTCCCTAATATAGCACACTTATGGAAATGTTTTTATTATAAATTATATCAGTTAAAAAGAAATATAGATATAAATGATGATGGGTCTAAATTGATAAATTTTAAAGTATTAACAGAAAATTATGTTTACGGATTTGAGAGGGCTCTAGATAGCCTATATGTCGTTCACAAATGACTGAAAATATAATTTTGTTAATGGCTTATACTTTATGATTTAATACTAAAATTTCATGGCACCGAAAGCAAAAACTACAGGTAGACAATTTATTAATTTACATTATTAGTTATGTATTTATTTTATTTATATATATTTTATTAATTTCATTAACTTATTATATTATTTTACTTTTTATTTGTCTGTAAGTAAAATATGAAAACATTGTAAAGATTAAATGACGACAGGAGAAATATTACTTTTATTGTCTTACTTAGTTTTTATTATTACCTCTGATTCGTTTGTTACGTTCCGGCTGTTCGATTTTCATGGTTTTACCTTAAGTACGATTAATTATAATTATAATCGTTAATTAACGATAGCGAATCCAAAAAAATAGACTGCAGCCATTGACAGATTATTGTTGGAAAATTTCAAAACGAAGCCTGAGTCTGGCTAAAGCAGTAAATAATTAACCAGTCAATGTTTCGCTAATTCAGTAATCATCAGGACTGGAGCAAATGAGTCCATGGAAGACAGGGAGAGGGTCCCCCGTATTACATTTCGAGAAAATCAAGTTTTAAAGTTTTGACCTCTTACTTTCATCACTCTATCGAAGGTATTCTTAAAATACTTTTAACAAACCGACCAATCACATTTCCGGCTGTTTCTTTTTACCATATTATTCTACTGAACGATATGAACATACTGATGTGTATAACTCCATTTCAGAAAAAAAGTGCCTCCCCCCTCTTTATTCCGTAGACTCTTCATTTGATTTGTAACTGAGGGAGTGGGAGGAGCTCTGATGATTATTGAATTGGCGCAGATATAAAACGGATATACTAGAAAATATTTCAACCAAATAAAAAAAAAAACCTGTTTATAAAAGAATTATTTATTTATTTATAATAAGTATAATTATGCTCTCTTTGGTTAAGGAGAGAGTTTGAATAAAGGTTTTGAGGTAAAATAGTATCCTTGGGAGTTAGGATAAAGCTGATTATTTTTTTCTTCAGAGAGGGAAGGGTGTACAGGAAAAACACTTGCATTTGGGCACAGTCATCTTTAGTTACGTTACTGCATGCATTAAAGTATAATGCGACATGAAGACATATTTAACATTAATAAATAGTCTTTATCACATAAGGAAATGATAAAAACAGTTATGCATATATATATTAATATGCATATAAAATTGTCTTCATCTAGAGACAATATTATAGATTATAGAATTAATTAAGTTAATTAAGCAATTAACTGCAAAGATATGGTGATAATATGCTATTAATAATAATTCAAAGATGGGCAAGAGGCATAATAGAGAACTGAAAAAAAAAATGGAGATAATGAAGTAGTTAAATATCACTTGGGGTCAGATTGATGCCACAGAGGTTTTGTGTGAGATCCATCTGTAGAAGAAATAGCTTCAAAGGGTTGTTCCCTTTGATGAAGGGGTACCCTTCCATTGTGTACCTTATCTCTCAGGCCCCCTACCGGGCTTCCTAGCTGTCTAAACGCACCATTTTGCCAAGTCTACAGCTGCTCTTAAACAATTCGATTTTTAACGTGGAAATTTAATAGTGGACAAATGTTTCTCAAATTCTTCCACTTATGAATTCTAATATATCACCCCGATCAAAAATATTAAAGATCACATTATAAAGAACAAAAACACTTTTATACTTAACAACGGAACCAAAAAGTTATTAAAATAGTAAAAAGTTATTTACGTTCAATATAAAATACTCAACTCGAAACTATGTGGACTCACAAAGAAGAAATTTGTGGTTTGGAAAGAGGATACTAACTAAATTAGTTATTTAATGATTAGTTAAACTAGAACATTTGAAGTATATACTGTATACGATCAAACTATGCCTATCGTCAAACAACCCATATAAAGTTTAAATATTCCTAATCCTTGTTTCTAAAAGGCATCATTCCATTCCTATACACATTGTGCACATGGCGCCCACTAGAACAAATTTAGCTTAGTGATCACCTCCGCTACTTGTTTTTGTTATTTTATTTATTTTCTCTATAAGGAAACAGGCTGTCATATCATTAAGCTTTTAGTTTGATTTATGGACAGGTGGCTGGTGGTTCACTTTAACCTTGGCATTCTTTCAATTTCAATATTCTGTGTTCATATGATCATTGCTAAAGTTCTTAATAAGGTTCTGGTGAAGGATATCGATTAAAAAAAAAACCATTTTCTCGAAAATTACATATTCACTAAACAGGCAGAAATATATTTGAAAGTAATATGTTATAAACCAATGTTTATATAACACTGACGATACGTACATATCCTTCCAATTAAATTAATCCTCTTTCATTTTTCAGAAATATTAAGACATTTTTCATCGGACTTCTCCATTTCCCTCGGCAACAGTTGTCTATTTTCTAAAATAAGGTTCTCGATTCATAACCACATCGTTTTTCCCACTCTTGAGTTCCCAATATTTGTAATATTTTCTTAATCTCTAGGACAATTTTTTTCGAAATGAAGGGCCTTCTTATTTCCATAAAGATAAAGTTTTCTGAAAGTGAACTATTTTCTTTTTGAATGGATATAACTAGTTTTTATTGGAGTTTTGCGATTACTTTTGAACCTATCCACATTTAAATTGTAAATGAAGATGGGTCAATCTATATCTTCATCTGTCTCATTAAACGATTTTTTAAATAATTATTCTGAGTACACAAGTATACAAACTCATGTTTTAAATTTTGTTAAATATTAACAAAAAATATATTGTTAAACATTAACAAAAAAATCTCTTGCCCAAACTGTTTTTCAAAAATATTAATAGATCCGTTCCCATCTCCAAGATCTGTATCACTGACTGAACAAATCATAGTTATTTCAATAAGAAAGTCATACGTGGCAGTGACGTCTATATCAACGGAGAACATTAACCAAAAAAAACAAATTTATAAAAGAAAACACAACACCTATCCGAGATCTAAAGGACAGGCTATCCCGCGCTGGGAGTCGCTAGGAATGCTGAGTGGAGCTCCTATCGTCCCGTGATCTTCTTCTCTTGTTTTAAGAGCGACAAAAACTTGTGTCCTCACGGAAGTACTTAACCTTGTACCAGGGCAACTTGAGAGCATACGTGACCTTTTCCGACGTAATTTCCACTTCAGCCACTTCTAGAGCCTCGTCCTCCGAGTGCAGGCGTTTGTGCTGTGGTACGGAGAAGAAGCCAGTAGTGTAAGATGGACGATGAATACTTAGTTTAAACAAATCAATTTGCATTACAGAGGGTACAAAATTTCTTAATACATACATCAGTACATAGTCCAATCTAATTTTTAATATTTTAATATTTAATTCAGCCTTGATAATAGCAATGAGGATAGGAACGCCAGTCCATAAACTAAAAAAAATACCTTTTTTAATAGTTGATTTTTTTTATTTTCACATTTATTCAGGTTGTGCATTTTTTGGATTGTTTTAAATTTTTTCTTAATTTTAATAGATTATAATGTGAGAACCACTGTGTCCCTGTCAATACTTAATAGATATCAATTACATCATTTTTACATAATTTAACTATTCGACCTCCTAATTATCTATCCTCCATTATTTATATAATTTTATAATTTAAATTTGATTCACTTCATTCTGATGAATTTTAACCATTTTTAATGTCTGGTGCCTCATAAAGACTATAAAGGTTCCATCGCGCACTTTTACCTCCACATTCCCCGTATTTTAAACTGATCTATAAGAGATAGAAGTTATTGAATGACATGAAGTAAATTTATAATGAGTCTTTGTAATGACAACAAAAAAAAAATTAAATATCAAGCTGAATTGCAGAAGAAATAAATCATTGAAACGTAAGCTGAACAGGTATATAACAACCCAACATCCTTAACATCTGAAAGATGGATATGATTTTGAAAAAAACCCAGAATTTTTGAACACTAATTGAAGCGACTCTTCGTTAGGATTTAGTGAAGGTCGTACATTATCTAATCTATGGACATTACAAAATCCTATCCAGTGCAGCTTCAATTGGATAATTATAAACAAAGTTATCGCAGTTTTTCCAAACCTTCCATTGCGTATATTTACCGAAACATACCCTACAGCGTAAAACACGATTTAATTGATATTAGGAAACACAGACCAAACTTCATTTACTAAGCTTGCTGCTTTTCGAATTATTACCTTCATGGAAATAGAAGCACTCATACAGATGACAGAATTTAAAACAATTAACATTGAATTTCAAAATATATATCTATATTATATATATATATATATATATATATATATATATATATATATATATATATATATAATGGTTTTTGCATGAAAGAAAAAAAATTCGACCTTCGGGCGACTATTTTACATCCTAGAACACCACATCGGGACTAGGTGTGCGAGACCCTACCCCGTGAATCGGGTCTATGTGAGCTGCCTCCAGTAAGCTGATGGGCCTCACATACCCGGAGGAAGGGATGATTAATTGCTTGAGTAATTAAATTAATTATTATGTTAATTAAATGCCGAAACCGCGATGCGAACACTCACTCAATCCTTGAAAAATTTAAAAAAAAAATAATTGTATAGTTCTGGCTACCTCGATGTTACCATTAAATATTATTTCTCGATACTAATCATTGATACAGTGTAGATTAGTGCTGATAAATTGTTTATCCAACTCCAACAAACAGTAGATAAGTAACAGAAAGAAAATTTTTAAAATCTTGTAATGTTCTAAGTAGAAAGCCGGATATTTCTGTTGCGCAACAGATTTGCTTGAAGATCTTAGATACGAGTATTTCCTTAGTAAAAATTGTAATATGAAATATAACTTTTACATGAATCACAAAGAAGCATATTTTTGAAACAAGTAATCTAGCACTAGGGTCACTGCTTTCTCATAACGTATTTTTTAAATTGAATTCTTATTTTTCATATTTTACTCGCATAACATTTGGGTCAGAAAAAATTTAAATAGTAAAATTAATTCAATTCAGTCCAGGAGAAGGCACAATACATAATTTAAACGCAGATTCATATTGTCAAGCTGTCTCAAGAAGAGATATGCTGATAATTAATAATATGCTAAATTTTACAACTTTTTTTTCTTTTTATCAGGAGTTATCTTCTGTTTAGAATGAAATACCAGTTTCTCTCTTTTTTTCAAATTAGAACTAAATATTAAAAAATGGAGCTGTGAAACTTATTAACGTAATAGCTTTGACTTTTAAATGAGGTAGTAGCTACAGAAATGGGCAGACTGCTTTGCTGGTTAGTATTATATTTCGTTTAGCTAGAATATTGACTGCAAATTTAGCAGACCTAGATATGGTGCTACTTAATAATTAGTAACATTAGAATTACATATGATTAATGTTTGTAAGTAAAATAATAAAAGGCTACTTGAAATAAATGATTAAATTTTCAATTTAGTTGCCATGGAAACATTTATTTTCAATTTAATAATATAACAGTAGAAATTATTAACAAAAAAAATCACATAAATTTATGCATTATTCATCACTCTTCAGTACCTTCTACGGCCTTATATGTTAGACATTATTTTTTCTAAAATCTTTTGCTTTCCATTATATTATTCTTATTTCAGTAAATTTGTTTTCAACCTGAGAAAATATTTCTCCTTTAGTAAATTATAAAATTCCTTCATAGTTTATATTTATCCATTTTTTATTACTAATAACAATGAGAGACGGTCAATTATTTCAAATAAACAAAATTTAATTACTTCAGTGGTAGCCATTTTGAAAATTCAGCATTTAAGCTCTGTCAGACCATTTCAATAAGGAATAAGGCTTATCAAAAGGACCTAGCTGATTTTAAAGAGCATTTAATTTTACATTGATATAACGAGTTTGATCAATATTGTTAGAGCCTTTTTCAAGAAAATTATAAAAATCAGTAAAATCGAGGATTTAAAGTGGCATTTCGATTTTATCGCAGTCGATTTTATCGAAAAGGTTGCTGTAACATTATATGTACCATCAATATGCAATTTCAGTTTCTTACAATTTTTTGTTTTGGAGTTAGACTTATCACACACACACGTGCAGAATATTTTGCGAGACTTGGTTAGTTAAATTCAAACTTGGTGATTTCATATACAAGTAAGTAATACTTGTACAAGAAGCGAAGTAATAAAAACAAAAATAAAATTAATTTCAAAGTTTCTTGTTTCTTTCAATATAATTTTTAAAAAAAAATTTCTAGAATTTTTTTCTAAAAAAAATGCAATTACATTTAGCAAGTTCCCCATTTTTCGTTGTAAGATACTTAACATAATTAAGTTTATATTTATATTTAAAATCAACATTCCATTATATAATTTTTTTTTTGTTTAAATTGATATTCAAAATTAGTAGTACCATTTGTGTTAGTTGAAATTAATTGTTATACCCATCTCTAGACTGAAGTTTGGTTTATTTGTCTCAGTTCGGACAGAATATTTTATGTCATTCTTGATTTTCATATATTTCTAAACCCGGTTATTTTTTAAAAAAATATTTTTTATAATTAATATTTCCTTCCGAATTTATTTCATCGTTTCAGCAGTTTATGCTAGACCATGCAAAGTAGTATTTCCCCAAGTATGTAGAATCAAAACTTTTAAAAACATTGTTCATAAAAAGTTTTTAGTACAGAAATTTTTTTCTTTCTCTATCAGATCATATTTACTTCACGACAATTCATATAAATTCCACTTTATACAAATGAAACGTGCGTCATTACTTCAGAAATCTTTTTTCAAAACAGTTTCAACCTGGTTCAGTAACAAGATTGTTCTTGATTGATAAGAATCGAGTCATGGTGTGGTCAGATATAACGATCTGACAGCCTTGGATATCACTCCTGATTAGATGAACGACTGAAAATGAAGAGATGGACACTATAAAAAGAAGTTGGTTTATGACGAAGGCAAGACAGTGACCAACAAAGTGGTGCGAGTGAGGCAGCAAAAGATTGAACTGCGGGGAGATCGAGGTCAGCGGAAGGGTACGCCTCGGGCTCTTCCTTTCGTAACGACACAACAGTGGTGTACAAAAGGGGCATTTTTATCCTTTCTCTCTCATTCTCCAAATGTGACTAAGATTCAGTGTGGTATTGTAGTTATCAATATTGTAGTTATCTATAAATTATCAACAAAGTTTTTATTCATGTAGTTAAACATAAGCCTGTATAAACCACTGCCTATTAATAATATTTCATTAAAAACAAACTATATATTTTTTTACCAAAAACACGAATTCGATCCCTCCCCCGTCTGTCGAACAATTTCTATTTGCGTTCTCTGTGGATCGTTTGGAAGGAGCGGATCAATTTGAAATAGAAGTGTTGATATATCGACTATTCTCCGAGACTACTGGGCCGATTTTTTTAAAACATTTGGCATAAATTTATCAATAATCCTCAGAACTCGGTATCGAAATCCACCATTTCGTTCCAGAATGGCGGCCGATTAGAGGTTTCATAAGCGCATATCTCGGGCATTTATGAAGATAGAATAAATAAATAAATAATAATAATAATAAATAAATAAATAATAATAAGTTAAAAAATAACAATCATAATTAAAAGATATAACTATTTGGAAATATTAAACCAAATTGTAATAATGTACAGCATTTTTTAAGTTTGTTGCGGTTTAGTCGCTGATTTTCAAAACAGAACGACTCAAGATGAATTTCACACACAAGTTTTAAGGCCGTTGCTCTGACAGCCCCCACACGGTTTTTAAAAATAGATCTGCCAATCACGGCATTAATAAAAACAATAATTTTTTGAGGATAATGTATATAAGGTTTTCACATTTCTAACAACAAGTAAATTTTTCTCATTACCAATTAAATATTGCAACCCATACGCTAAATAGTTTCACTATTAATAAATTACTAAATAGAAGAAAAATATAATATCGAGGATTTCATTTTATTTTTTTCTGAAGGCAGTTGGTATTTAACGAGGGAGGGAATTTATTTTGCCATAAGGAAAAACCTGTAAATAACATATAATAATAGCTGCAATAATTAACGATTTTCAAGTAATACTTTGGTCATGAATAAATTAATCTCTTATATATATATATATATATATATATATATATATATATATATATATATATATATATATATATATATATATATATATATATATAGTCGTGTTTGTGTGACAATATGTATATATATATATATATATATATATATATATATATATATATATATATATATATATATATATATATATATTATTATTTAAGGAGCCTGCACTTATGAGGTATTTTCACAACATTCATTATCGATTAATTATTAATTATAAGCTGATAAACTATTCATGCACTAAAAAATTAACATGGGATAAATAATCAGGATTAAGTCAACATATTTTTTTATTGTAATAATTTGCAACTAATTTTATTCCTGATAATTAGTTCTTCCAAAAAAGTACATTTGAACTATTTGTTTGAGTGATATATGAGTATATTTATTTTAGTTATTTTTAATACAGTCAGTAGAAAGGACCAAAAATCATTTAGTACTTAGTTAGTATTTAGTATTAGATCTTAATAATAATTGAAAGCTTCGGCCAAATAATGGTAAATTTTTTTTTTGTTTTTGCGAAATCGTGTTTTGACTAAATAGCGTTCTACATATCTTAACGTTTTATTCTTGACCGCCACCCGGACCATCCCCTTCTTGATTTACCATACGGTTAACCATAAATACATCCAACAACAAATAACACAGCTTGACGATTGTTTTATATTTTCTAATTTATAAAAATGTATTCAATATCAAGGTTATGTGTAAAGAAGATGAAGGTAATAATTAACCATTAATCTAATTAAAATCCATCATAGGAAGGTACCAGAAAAACTTTAACAGTTTGTTGAGATCTATAAAAAGAATAAATATCAAATGGTGAAATTTTGAACGTTTTGACAACAGAGCTGTTTGAGGACATAAATCATTGGAGACACGCAAAAGCTGAGTAATAAATGTAAAGAAATGGTGAATGAATTATGCATAATTAATGATGACATAAATTATGACATTCCACAGGTCTGAAACATGATTTAGCGATGTGATAACACCTTGGATGATTTGTTTTATTTTCCTATTATACACTTTCAGAATGTATTCTTAATATCGTAACAATCGAATTAATATTATTTGACTATTAAGTAGATCATGGGGTGCAGATGAAAATCCTAGAAATTAGTATTGTGGAAATGTAATACTTATATATTAAAAATTTAAATAAAATTTTACTTTGATGGTTTGTTCATGTGCGTTTAATTGAATGTTTATATGCTTGAGTGGATATTCGCAAAGTTTGTGCAGGTATCAAGGTTATTTTTTTTTTTTTTTTTTTGTGAGAAATAATAACAAAAAATATATATACATTGATTGATAGTATGCATTGTAGGGAATGTTCATCTATTTGAATTAGTTCGTTTTTGCCGAATAATATCACAATTTCAATTCCCGAATGACTGATTGAAGTATTGATTATTGATAATTGTCTTTGCTAAATCAATTGAATAAATATTAATGAACAAATTAAAATAATCAATAAATTAATTTGCTTATAAAATTATTAATTTTATATAATATTTTATAACACATTAAACAGTTTTGACTAGAGATATTTATTTTGCAAATGTTATAATATAAATATCATGCTTTAAAAACTAATTTGCTAAACTATTTTTAGTCAATTTGTGGTGAAGGTGTCAGTATGCAGTGCTACTAAAAAATGCTGTCAATACATGTAAGGTAATATTTTGAAAAAAAACAAAACATTGCAATAGCAAAACAATGTAGGAAAGTACTTAATAGTAACTTTTTTGTGCCTCGAATTTTTATTTCTGTAATATTTATTAATAATCTTAACGAAAAATCGAAATATAATTAAGAAAAATATATGTAAAATTCACTTCGGATAGTAACTTGTGTTAACTTAAATAATTTGGCAATTTTTTTATGTTTATCAAAATATAAGATTTTTTTCTCATAGAGTAAGCAATTGCGAAATATACGAGATATATTAATTAGTTAAAATTTCAGATTTATTTTAAAATTATAGAATTTTAATATTTCTTACAAGGAGATGATATTGGTCCCAATTTAAAATTTATCTAGTTAAAAAAATTATGATGATCTTATAAAAACATTTGATATGATACAGTAATAGAGTTGGTAAAAATGGTCTTTTACTCCTTATTTAATTATTGTTATTTTTGTCCTTATAATTGATCATATAATTTTATTATTTATTTTTATTTAGTGGCTTCAATTTTTAAATTGTAATAATGTAACAATAAAATTAAAGTAGTTATAAAAATATTTATATTTTGCAGACGAAATATATTTATATAATTTTTTGATCAGCTACAATTGTTATTGGCTTTTGATCGTCTTTATTGGTTAGTCACCCCAGGCTTAATTCCTAAAATTGATACTAAAGATCAAGCACGTTTACTTATGGACATAATTTTATTTTATTGATTAATTTCCAGGACATTCCTTCACTTCAAATTTACATAACGTAACATCCTTGTTAGGTTGTAACGTAACATGAGACGGTAGGTTGGTAACTGCAGTACTGAGGGGCCACTCGTACAACCTGAGATAGAGAAGACAATACATAATCTAGTCTAGATGACAGATGAACTGTGTACTCACGAAATGGCTGCCATGATAGCTATAAGTCCTAAGCGACGCATGTTGGGGCCGGCTTCATGTTGATGGCCCCTGTGTGACTGGAGCTGGAGCGGCGGGCGGACCACCCCACCCCGGGCACCCCCCACCACCCCCCGCACCCTCCGCACCGCCCCCTGCCGCCCCCTGCCACTCCCTAGTCACTTCACTCCTCTCCTTATCACATTGACCCATTAAACGGGCATCTTTAAGGTGTCATTTAATGCATAATGTGGTCGTCCAATATTTCACCCTGTATAATTTCTCAATTTCCTGTGTCAATGTGATTTCTGTATGATAGGTGTGCCTCAGTACGAGATTTACTAGCTTGTTAGAGTTAAATTGGTGATGGAATATTAGACCACGGAGAAAATTCATCATAACTATACAACTTCTTTAAGAATAAAGTTTTCTAAAAAAAGCTTAGTTATATAGGGCTCAATTTCGTTTCCCACTTTCTGACTACTGATGTAGATTAATTTTTTTAATCTTTTTTTAATCTTGAAACTAACGACGATATTAAATAAGAAATAAAGTAAGTAATCGTATTATTTGCTTAATAAAACATGACAGTAACTTCAATGTGAAGAAACCTCTCATTTATTGCACCACAATGACAGTTATATATTAGAAGGTCCCGGGGCAATCTTGTTTCAGACGCCTCAAAGATTGATCATGTATCGATGTTTGAAACTACAGGGTTTGTGTAGTTATAGAGTTTATTATGAAAGGTTAGTTATCTATATATATATATCGCCAAATCAGCATGGCATGGCACATTAATACCATCAGATTTTATCTCAGTTTCTCGTCATTTCGGTCACTGTGAGCTGGTCGCATATCCACATGAAGGCCTAGTTAACGAAGCTATTCAGCAAGAATAAAGAGAATATCATAAAAGTATCCTATTGAACAGGATGTCGTAAGATTAAGACGAAGGATAAAAACGTGTTCTGATGTGATTCGTTAGGATTTATTTTTAATTTCCTGTTTTTAAATCATGCTAATGTTTGTGATGTATGAATGAAGAGTTTCTAAATTTCGCTGAGATCTAGCCCAAGTCCGACCAAGCGTCCAGATATATAAAAAATTATAGATTTATCAATAAAAATCTATGATTGATTAAAAAAGCACTTTTTTATGCATTAAAAAAAAACTCAATACATTTATTTACGAAAACCGAAATCGAATCAGCAATTGCACGCTTTTTGCATTTGATTTTATGGAAAATCACTCGATCAAATAAATTTATTAATAGTCGGGTAGTATTAATAGTAGCTAGTATTAATCGGTATTAATATTATTAATGACGTATTAATACGTCGGGGATACCTACGCAGAACAGATTGAAAAGGGGTTGCGTTAGAGATCTTTCAAATTGCTTTTATAAATTGTAAAACCACTCCAGTAAATGAAAACTTTCTTTCTTTAGCAACCATTTTTCTTTATTTTCTTTTTCTTTTTTTTTTTTTGCTTCGGTATGTAGATGGGTTGTATAATTTTGGGCCGTGTAATAATAGCATTGTTTTTATAATAATTTTTAATGTCGTGTCCCGATAATCGTTTCAGTGATTTTTACCCGCAGCTGATGAACTCAATACAATAACCATTTCTGGGTTAAATTTTAATGCAGTGAAAAGTTATAATAAAAGCAAATTGCATAATTATTTCAGATTTTTTTTAAACTATAAATATTTTTACTAAATATTTGAAATAATATATAGTACTTATTTTTTTTTTTTTTTTTTCATCATAATTCATTAATATTTATGAAAATTTAAATATTAATATGAAAAAAATTATTGTAATAATCAAATTACAGTGAATCCATTTAAAGTTGTAAATCAGATAAGGGTATGTTTGAAGGAAGACCATTGTAAACTAAAAGGAATTGTAGGAGAAGTTAGCTTGGTCAGTGTTTGATCCACAGGGGAGGGAGAAGGAGAAATTCCCCCATCCCAAAAAACCACTGAGAAAAAAAAATCGGCTGAATTCAAAATATACCTACTATTAGCAATACTAGGGAGTAGCTAAGATAAATTATCATTCATTAGATAAATGTAAAATTAACATCAGCTCACCTTGTAAGAAATCGATTATCGAAATTTCTAATGCAATAATATAATTGTTAAATGGAAACATGAATGGATAAAGGTGATATATTACAAATACAAAATTTTGAGAAAATAACAAATTAAGTTTTTTTTTTTTTATTTGACAAATTAATTTTTCATGCAGGAAGTGAAGACATTTTTTGCCCTCAGAAATTTACCCTCGCGTTTTTCGTTTTAGACATCAAGAAACAAATTTGGTTCCGAGTCTGTCTGTCGGAAGTAAAATCCATGAGACAGGAATAATAACACCTACTACCGTCAATCCGATTTTGATGAAATTTTCATGGATTGTGCGGGTTGGTCCCACCTAGATGGCCCCACATCAATTTTATAAATTTCATCCACAACTATCGCTCACGCCCGTCCCAACATATTTTCCATTTACATGCCTATATTTTGAAAAAGGCCGATTATTATTAGGTCCGATTTGATCTAAAGCTGTCGATTAGCATTAAAATAGTCCAGGATGAATTTTAGGAAATTCTATCTCTTACTTTCGCTTACGCATGCGCAAGCTTATTTTTTTAAACATCCAATTTTTAAAAATCAAATCTATCCAATCCACTCAGAAATGATGCAATTAATCAAGAATCTTGGGTTATAATTATTACAAAGCATTAGATAAGCACATAAAGCCTCCATTCATTAGATAAAATTAATTTTCGAAAATTCGTTTCATAGCATCTTCATCCACTCATTTCTTCAATCGTAATAATATTTTTTATTAATTTAAATAAAATAAGTGAGTTTAACTTCTATTGTTTTATTATAATTTAAATCTGATGAAAACTCAAAACGTATTGTGGTCCAGTGGGTAAGTCGCTGGACTCAAATAAATGGAATCTTAATCAAGGTCAAAATAGTTTTAAATTGGTTCAAACTGCAGCATTTGTCATTGAGTTATTAATTATTGAGATATCCTGTCAATCCCTCCGGGCACAGAATGGTTGGCGCTTAAAGGAAAAATATATACAAACATTCGAAAATACCAAAAAAAAAATAAAAGTCATAATCTCGGTCTGGCCTACGAATTTCTCAAATTCTGTAATCATCCTGAGAGTTCCTCCTAAAAGCTACATCTGGATCCGCCACTGGTTGCGGTCAGTGAAGAATAAGAACACACAAATGAGAGACTTATTTAATTTTTCGCCGACGTTTCGACCTAAGTTTTAGAAATTATCAGAGCTAAGACAAATAAGATAACAAGAGTAACAATACCAGTGATATTAATGGAAGATAATAACAAACAGTAATATAAGAAGATAACTACTAGTATGAAGAAAGGATAATATGCTATGAATTTTGGTTAATTATTATTCTTTTTTTTATATTTATTAATGTTTCAAACATGAATGTTGGCATTTTGAAAAGACGACTTGTCAAGATAGTTGTGTAACGTCTTGTATTTTATATTCTGAAATGTAGAGTACTCTGGACTAATAGTGAGATTAATATGTATTCTCTATGAAGATGACACATTTAGAGAGAGTACTATCTCTAAGTGGTTCGATAGGCTCCTAAGAAAGGAATTTCTACATAGAAGATGGAGAACATTCCAAATTGACTTTCCCCTGAGATGTTGGAACTACTCAAAACTTTGGAGGAGAATTTTCTAGGGGCCTACCTGATTTCTCATAACTAGATTTCAGAATTAGGGATAAAAAATGCAACGCATTTATTGTACAACCATGTTGAAAAAAAAGTGGAATTCATATTTCGTCACGTTTAATTTGTAGTATTTTATTTTATAAACTACCGTGAAACGAAAAAGTTTTGGAATGAAAATGGAAGCCGTCTTTTATATTAATATACATTAAAATTTTACAGTTAGGTCGTGTATTATAAAAAAATATGAATAAAGATAGCTTTGAACTTGCAAGAATGAATAACACACTATAACTTAAATTAAATTAGTAGACACAAACTGGTATATGCGTACCGCTAGAAATGTAAAACAATTATTTAAGAAAATGACGATTAAAATAGAATATTTCTCACGGTGAAGTTCAAGAAACAAAAACAGGCGCTTTCAGGGAAACTTAATTTATTAAAGTGGGTCAAGAATAGTAGATTTAGGAGTTGAGCACTGTGTTTTACCATTTTATTACAAAACATTTTACCAAAACAATTACTTGGTAGTACAGACAATAGCATTTTTATGAAAATATATAATGTGATCATTAACTAGCATTATATGGGTTTCATGCTAACTTCCCTGGAATAAAAGAAGTGTACCTTGGTGGTCGAAACTAAGACACACTAGTGTGGCATACTACCTTTTCCTTAGTTAATTAAGTTAATATAGGCGTAAATAGGAAATAGATAATAACGTATGGGAGATGCTGCAGACTGGCAACCAAACTATAAACAATGCCACTTGTTGATAAAAGATAACGGGGAGAAGTTGGAATTTTCTTTCAAGAAATGTGGATGCAACGTCAGTAACTGACATTACTGATATTGTGTGAATTGGTGTTTGTTCTGGGCTGCAAACTTTTGACACTTATCCGAAATCGTTTTTTTTTCATATCCTTAGGGATAGTTTATAATAATTTCACAGAGATATTCGGAAAGTAGCGATCCTAAGAGTAATTTAGAAGCACACCATTAATCATGCACGGCTTAAGGTTACATGTGATATTGATCACCTAGCTAAGTTGACCCTCTTTCTTGGGATAAATACGGGGCTCCTATTAAAGGCCTCTAGCGATTGATGAGGTTGCTGAAGCACCGCAATGCTCTCCGGAAAATTTTAATTCAGTTTCTCCGTTCGACATCCTGTCTCCAATAAACAAGAAAGCAGTCCACTCCAGGTCACAAAGCAGCAAGGACCATTCTCATCACGTTATAGCTTGCCCTTTGCAGTTTTATATTGTTTTATCCAGTTTTAAAACATTTTTAATGATTTTTTTGTGACTTTTTTGGAGAGTGTCCATATTTGCATCCAATTTTTTTCTGATACTATTTTAAAAGCTTTTTGTAAACCATCGTTTTCGACTTTAAGTAATCGATATTAATCATTGTTTTGCCTTTTGTCATTTAGTAAAATTGTTGTAGTTGTTAACGACGGTCAAAAATACAGATTTTTTCCAAAACAAAGTAACATTAAGAAAAAAAACTGAAGAAGAAACTGAACGCATTTTTCTCTATTATTTGGGTTTTATATTTAAATTTTTATTATATATGTGCCTGATTATATTTGGGTAAAAGGAATGTATCAAACTCGAATTTTGGCTTCGAAACCAAACAAATATTTTAAGAAACCAAATAACAAATAAACATCAAAACCGAATGACGTTGATCCCATTTCCATTAGATTGAATATTCCATTAGGAGGAGTTCAGTATCGGGTCGTAGATAAAATTAGTGGAGGAACTTCTCTAGAAAATGTTTGGCCTTTGATTTATAATTATGTAAAAGGAAACTAATGTTTATAAAAAGAAAATTTATTTAGAAATTGTTAAAATCCTAATAGAACAAAATCAAACACTTTTTACTTACTATATATATATTTACAGTTCCAGCTTGATCTATTTATTTGAACGTGAAATCCATTCTTATTTTAATCGAGCGAAAAGATGGTACAGAGCCATGGTTAATGTTTTCTGTTAAATAAAAACCGAAAAAATGAATCAAATAGAATAGCTAGAAGTAAGCTAACATTACAATTCTACATTGTATCAAATACAAGAATATGCTTTACTAAAGAATAACACGAGAATATGCTAAAATGCCCAAACTCCATATCATTTTTTTACATACATATTTGTATTGAGCACTAATTTTCCTATAAAGCATACCTTTATAGACAAATATTACGACATTAGAAAGCACTAAATCCTAGGTTAGTTCCTAATCATTGGTTTTGGGGCTTTGTAATGCCATAAAAAGATTTAGTTTTTAGAGCAATTCGGGTACAATACAAAAATGAATTTAAAAAATGATTTGGAATTAGGGCCGTTCAGCTTAAAGCGGCAGTATATGGTTTCTAAGCAAAACAAAAGCAGTGTAAAAAATAACAAAAAAACATTACTTCCGCCAACACTCAAGGTTCGGCTCTTTCAGATCAACAGTGCAGCTATGCAGGTATGCTCATGCGCACAACAGGCAAACTCTTTACAGGTAGAACTTTGAAGCGGACAGTTTCATACAAAGATTTTTGTATCTTTTTCATAAATTTTAGTATGGCAAACTGGAATTTAGCTTAAGGATTAAGAATAGGAATATAGAATAATTAAAGAAAAGGGACTCGTTATACTGAATGTTATTGAATGCATCATGTGGAAATGGGAGTGCTGCAGTTCCATAAGTCCTGTAAGCGGGCAGCCACTGATAAAGTTAGTTTTGAAGGAGTTTTCGTGACGATTTATAATCTTATCCTCTTGAATCAATAATGAAATTATTACAAGCTTACAATATTATATGACTTTCAATGTTTAGTCAAATATCTTACTAATATTGAGTTAGCAGCAGCAATTCGTCGGAAGATTCATATTTCATATTAGCTTTTTGCCCCATTTGACATTTCCTCAAAAAAATATTTTTATGGAATATTACCAACGATAGACCGACTCCGGTTTGTAATCTCTAACTATGAACCATGTGCACATGGGTACGTTAAAAAAATTATTAGGAAGTTTTTCAGCTATTGGAGTGTACGTTAATAGTTATTTGAATTATGCTTGTTCCGATACGATTAAGAAAACAGGAATTAAGTCTATGATGATTGCTGAGTGAAATTCATTTAAAAACTACAAGGAGACAGTCTTAGACCCTTCAGAAATGACAAGCCAGCTAATTAGATCGATTTGAAAATAGTATTCATATTGTATTGTATTCATATTGTAACAACAAAGTAAGACATCAAACCAAATAATAGCCTACACAACTAGTTTGAAATTGAAATTATTTCCGCAGGTATCTGATACTCCATGATAAAGTGATACATCTCCTTTTTTTTCAGTTTACATATTAACATAAAGACGTATTCTCCAATGGTTAACTATGCCGTCATGGTACTGGGATAAACCAGGTGTTCACGTAATATTAATCACATTATTTCGGACAACTATACCGTTCATTATTGAAAGATGGTAAACTTTAATAATTCGTAGGCTGTTTCTTTACTTGATTCATTGTTGTGACTTAATAAGTCTATTCACTGCACTAAAAATGTAGAAATAGTTCATTTCTATGCTTCAAGAATTATTAATTTAGTTTGAAGTGCTGCTAATGGTTGTTCCTTCACAAGGAATTAATTATAATTTAGATACCACATTTATTTATTAATTTTTTGATGTAGGTTTAAATTTCAATAAATAATAATATTTAAAAATTGTTAATTGCTATGTTTGTCAATGATAAAAAGATCTTTATCATCAAAAAATATGCCATACCTATATTTTTCTCTCATTGTCTCATTCTTATAATTAGAAAATATACTGAAAAATCCAAGTAGAAAAGTATTTTAATATTAGATCGAACTAAACTAAGAAGTATGATCCTTTCTAACATTATTAGCTTAGGTGCGCACATGCGTGTCCGATACTTAAGTAGTTCTAAGAACGTGATAGGGACTTACTAATATGATTTGTTTCTATTGTAATATTTTATTTGTTTTGTTGATTCGCTCTCCTTTGCCGGAGTAGAAGCAGGTCCTCTTTTTGCCGAGTGTGCCCGGCCTGGAGTGAGCATGAGAGAGTTGTGACTATTGTTGCCGACATGTACTCCTCTTTTGTCTTAGCCTTGTCCTCTTATTGCAGTCAGTGTGCCAGGTGTTCCCTTGGCAACTATGTCTCTTCTCACTTCATACATGCTTCTTCTCTTTGCAAATTCGTCCTATTCAACAGTCAGAGTTCTTATGCCGTTCTATTCAACGTTTTCAATACCACTTTTTATTATATATTTATTAATATGTAATAGATATTCACAATATTCAAACTCTGGTTTTGGTTAATTGTGTGCAGTTAATATTCTCTGTTAATAAATTTTTTTTGGCACTAATTAGATTTTTAAATACTATAATTACGTAAGGTAATGGGGGGTAAGAGTGCACTAAATTCTACAAAGTTCGACTCTACAGGACTGTAAAATCATTATTTATGAAGTTAGATTTTTTCTTGTTTTTTTTTGTGTTTTTTTTTAAATGTTCCTTAGACGACTATTTTTAAATATTAAATCCAATCCCACGCTTTAAACACATCCATTTTTATGAGATTGATAATTCAACTTAATAATACTTACGCACCTTGTACGCATTTGCCCCAGCCTTAAGGGGCATCTACTTACAAGGTATCTGGGAAACTCATTAATAAATCAGTAGCTGTTTTGGAGTACGTGAAAAATACGAGTAGTTTGTTTCTGGAGGATTATTACACTTATGTAAGAAAATGAAGTCTTTAGTAGCTTGCTATGAGAGAACTAAACATTCCAGAGAAACTGATTCGATTGATATTCGATTGAAACTAATTAAATTAACCATGATAGAATCCATGTATATGGTGCGGTTAGAGGGCGAATTGTCAGAGGTGAGCTTTGCAACGAATGGCGTGAGACAGGGAGATGCGTTGGCTTGTCTGCTCTTTAACATTGCATTAGAGAAAATGATGCGGGATGTTCGGATCCAGACAACAGGCACGGTGTTTAATAGAAGGTTCAGATCCTTGGCTACTAGGATGATCTAGGTATTGTCGGAAGATCCCAGGCTGCAGTACGTGAGGCCTTCCTTGCTCTAGAAGCAACAGCCGGACAACTGGGACTACGCCTAAATGCAACGAAAACCAAGTGTATGACTTCTGAGTCTGGCATCTTGGCGGATACCATGCAGAACTGTGCCCAGAATATTACCTCGATAACAGTTGAAAAAATTCATGTCTTATTGAACTTGAAAGGAATGGATATGGATATGGATGGAGGGGTAGTATCC
>OX411306.1:118304637-118365728 GCA_948150685.1 Rhaphigaster nebulosa | reverse complement strand
AAAATTTGTAAGTTGCCCTTTAAGCAAATTGGATTTGTATAGCTAAAATTTTTAAAAAGACTATTATTACAAAATTAGAAATAAATTAATATCAATTATTAAATGCTTACATCAATTTCGTTTAAAGTTAATTCATTCTCACCCAGAGGGCACTGATGAATATTTAAAATTATTTATTAACTATTAAATTTATTCCTTATTGTCTTGTTACTTTTATAAATAAGTAATATATTCTAATTTCAAAAAGGGCTGTCATCTCACCAAATCTACTTTGAATACAAACCAGTAGAGAATCCAGTATTTATTTATTTTTTGGAGGGAGGAGGGAGGAGAAAGGGCTAATACTGAGGATCTGGGGATAGAGGTTTATATATTTTTTCTTGACACATGCTCACATTTAGTAGCTGAAGTAATTTTGAACCCATCATTCAGAAACACGCCGTTTTCTCAATTTTATTTCTTTATTTTTTGTATTATTAAAGTTTGATATAATTTTAAGGAAGCTACTTTGGAGAATGTACCAATGTAAAAAAAATTATCTTTTGTTTTTAGATTTAAAAAAAAAAGTGTCTAATAAAAATAACTTATTTTTATTTTCTTAGTACTATTTTTGTCAAAAATGAATCATTTTACCCCCATAACCGTATCTGATGCTAAGAGATCACTTTATTACTAATTTAAGTCTAGAAAACGTGATTTTTGGCAAACGACAACTCGTGTAGTCAGATTGTTTAAAAAACAAATAAGTAATAACATAACTAAGTCACGGATAACTAATCTAAGGATACGTTGATTACAAGAGATCATGGGTCAATGTTGCTGTTTCTCCAGAACGGCATTTGACTTTTCAAAAAGAATTAGACTAATGGAGATCTTTAAGCCTCGAGTGTCAAAATTCCTCTTTTTTCGCTTTTCTTTGTAAACTAGAAGAGGTCCTCTAACAACATAGAGAAAGATAAACGGATTAAAAACTGGAAGAAGCAAGAAGAAGGAAGATTCCGGAACAGATTTGGCCATTGATGAAGAGGGGTCCAGGTGTGGGTCGTGTACCTGGTCTGTTTGTACACCTCGGCGGGTGGTCTATGCTCCCCGTAATAAATTAGCCCTCGGAAAGGAATTTACTGTAATTTGTAAGTTATTGTGCTGGGGGCCCTCCCGAAGAGGCGGTGTATTGTGAAAGAGGTTGTGGGGAGGGGGGAGTGGGCGTGGTCTCCATCCTCATAGGCCGTCCGTTCCCCCACCACCACACTGCCTAGTCACTATTTGCCATTGGCTTCCTCAGCATTAAACTTTTGCCCGCCGTGTGTGTTCCACCACAATGGGCCTTCAACTTATTATACATATACAATGGTTCGGCCCAGTTATAATACCACACAACAAAGAAAACACCTTTACGGCCTCTCGTCTTCTCCCTTCTGCTATAAGCCCATTTTAACATATATAAGTAGATTTCTCTCAAGCTACTACTTTTCCCTTTCATAATAACCCACGTTGGTCAATTTTTCTTGTTCCATACAACTTGCATGGCTTATGCATTGTTGAATACTTCATTAGTTTCGTTATAAATCTGTTTTCCATTTTTAGAGAGAAACAAAATTATTAAAACTATAATAAGTTTATCCTATGTTTGTTTTTTGCATTGGAATTTATCGTATTTATAGCATATATTTTAGTAAGGTTATTTTTAGCATTGATGTTTTAATACAGTTTTTTTTAAAATGTTATTTCAAATTTAACTTAATAATAATGATTTTTTTATTTATTTTTGAAGTATATGCATTTTGATGATTACAGTTTTTATAGGTTTTTTCAATTACAGATTTTAGTGTGTAATATTTCAGCTGCATTTAAATCGTTATTTTTAACATGAAATATTTATTATGGAGATTAACAGCCTAGTTTAGCACATAATGTTTGATTTTCTGTATTTTCCAGTGATGTAGGTTTTAACGTAACTTAATACTAACATTTCCATTATAAATAAAAATGTATATGCACGATGATTAATTTCATTTAAATAGATATAAAATAAATTTTTATAGGGTTATTCCCTAAAAACAAATAGGTAACTAGAATTTAAATGAGAATATTTTTGAGTAAAAATGGGAAAACTTATAAAATTATATTGCATTAAAAGTATAAGGAATTGAACAGGAAAATAAATTACAAGAAAAAATAAATTTTAAGATGATATAATAATAATGGCTTTGCTCTGGTAACAGTTATAAAGCCTATAAACCATGTAGGATGGTAAATGTTTTCAGGTAGTGTCTTGCGGCCTTCTCATGTTTTTCTCCGATCTCATTCAGATGGTTGTGTACTACTTTTTAATTTACATAATGCATGGACATGCAATAGAGCAATCGAAAAAGCTGTTAGCAATGATCACTGTAACGTGTTAGAATTTCGATAAATAGAATTCTTCACCGAACGATTAAACTCCCTTCTCCCAAAAAAATCTAAGAATTCTAGATGTCTTTTTGGAACCAAACTCCTTCCAGTTTAAGATACAGTAAATATACACTAAGGAAGCGGATATACGCGATGTTTTCGAATCTTGATTCACTGATTTAGACATTAAACAAGGTATGGTTACTACATCAACGAAATTCGGCGTGGAGAAAATATGAACCTGCAGTTTTTTCTTAAAGTATTATTTTTCCATGATTAGAGCTATTACAGAAGTTTTTTTTCGGGGGAGAGGGATTTGATAAGAAGAAGGCAAGTAATCAGTCAAGTGTCTATAATCGCCAAATTGGGTTTAACTTTTAAGGATAACCATGAAAATTGAATTAAACATTACTATTAAAAAATGCAAAAATTCTATTCAAAATATAAACTTTATCTTGGTGGATATGAAAATAATATGTTTTTTATGAATTTCGATAGAGAAATATCCTCCTAATCCCCCCTCTCCTGCGGACGCCACAGAAGAATTTGATATAAAATCCGTACCAGTATTTGTATGATGAAATCAATTAATGTTTTGTTTGGACAATCTAAAATTTGATTTATATTGTGCTATCAATGAATTAGACTAGGCTTTTTATTTCATGTATCTCTGAAATAATTATTCTCAGAAAAGCGCTAGTGTATGTTGTATGCTGAACTTGATTACCATTTTATTAAAATCGGAACGAAAAGCTTAGCGTCCATCTGCACTTCGGTGTGTTTCGAGATGAAACATCACTATGAAACAATCACTGAAAGTGATTCGAGATCTTGTTAGATTTTTCTGTAAGAATAGTACATAATTATCAGTTTCTATCATATTTTCTGCAATTAAGGCTGTAATTCCTCTCATTTCTGGATTTGTTACCATGAAATTTTTCATTTCCAAACTCATGAATTTCATTAGCTAGGCATTTTATTGAGTTAAAATTTATTTTTCAAACTTGGTTCGACTCTATTTCTCGATTATCCAAAACCACTAAGTATTAGGAATTTTAATCACCCATCTTAAAACTTCTACAATCCTTTAATAACATTTTGAAGTTTCGGACGAGTTGTCCATTATCAAAAAACTTTTATCTATAACAAATCATATACATAATTAGCTTTTATAGGTACTTTATATAATAAGTACACTTCATATAGGTATCACTATATTAGAACCTATCAGAATTAATTACATAACTGCTATTTAAGTACATAATCATATTTTATATTAAATTATGTTCAACTCCTAAAGGTATTATATCAATGGTCACTTCACTGTATATTCTTTCCATCATCTTTTATTTTGGTTCATTAATTTGAATTTTTCCACAGCGCACTTCATCTTGAGAACAACCAACGTTGGGAAAGTTGTCTCGTATTTTGTATTTCGTAGTTTGTGCAATATAAATATAATATTTTTATAATACAGAATAATATGAAAATCAATTTTCTAAAAACGTATTCATGCTTTCTTGTTTTTATCTCGAATACTCGAAACGTCCAAAAGTTAAATTTTATTGATAAAAAATAATTTGAGATGTCCTGCATTTTGTCTTCATATATAGGATATTTTCTTATTTATTTATCAGAAATAAATCTGACTTGATGAAGCCTGAATCGGGAATACACCGAAAGGTTAGTCGTTTACCGTTATTTTGAGATTCTCGACGTGTTTGGAATTTTGCATTTATATCCTAACAATTAATTTATGTCTCTTTTTGAGTTTTTCTTCTAGTTCTATAAATAGTTTTTCTAGTTAATAAAAAATATATTTATATTATTTAAATAAGAATAAATAGAATTGATTTTTGGTTCTACTTAATTTTGTGCTTTCCAGAGTAGAATTTATCAATTTTAATCAATCGTGCTAATTTTACAGCGAAGAAGATAAGTAATACATACATATTTAAAAAGAAAAGAACTGACATGGCGATGCTATCAACTTCCTCATCTTATGGTCTACAGATCCTCACTTAACTTACAAACAAGAGACATATCTATAACAATATCCTGAGACCTAGCTGAACATTGTTAAGGAGTGCATTAAAACAAGCCAACGTAAGAAAAATACAAATAACACAATCCAAAATTCTAGAACATAATTCATCGCAACTTTCTATAAATAAAACCAGCTGTGGAGAGGATAGAGGTCCTTTAATAGTATTTACCTTATTAAAGGTATGCTTGAACTCAATTATTTGGATATAAGAATTTTAATCTTTCTACTTTTGTAAAACTTTAATAGTCTATCTAAGTAACAAGGAGATATAGGCGTTATGATTATGAATTCCAATAGCAACAAATCATTAAATTATTCATCAGCACAGCCGAATTCATGACCTTATATTCATGTAAAACGGCTTGGCAATTTGCGAAGTTGGAAAAGAATTTCGGTACTGAAAAATCCAGATACAGCAACTCTACTGGAGCTGGAAATGGGAGAGTTATATAATTGAGGTGTAGTAGAGAGTTGATGAACTGAGTTGGAAGCCCTGAGGGATATATCCTACGATTTACTGCGACGGTTTGGAATAGGATAACCTGTGGGGTCTCTCCCACCTCCTTCATATTTACATCGTCGGTCTCCTGTCGCTCTCACGTTCACACTCACAACAATAAACTTGTTGCGTGTAACATTTAACTGTCTCGCTTCTCCAGCGGTATTCCTTATTTTATATGCTACATATCGACATTTCTATCCGATGATGTTAATGATACCCAAGCACGCATTCGGGCCGATTGTAAATCATCCTCAATTTAAAGCAATGACTCTAAAAAGTTTCATAAATTATAAAAGTTCATAGAATATTTATTAAAATATATATATATATATATATATATATATATATATATATATATATATATATATATATATATATATGTGAGTGTGTATCTTTTATTAATATCTTTGACAGAATCCGGATATATAGAAATTTAAAAAATTATTAAAAATGACGATGGAGATATTTAATATGATCCCGTCAGGCCAAGGCATAATTAACAAATAACAAAACAATTGCCCAAAGAATGGATATAGACTTTCTAAGAAAATGGAGGAAAGGAAGGGGAACAAATTAAGCTTGCTCTTAATGCTAAAAATCCTAGTTTCGGCCCTCGATGGCACGATAAAGACAAAACCATTGAATAAAATAAAAAGATGAAACTTATCTGAGCTTATATTGGCCTAGTTGGATCAATTTAAAAAATTCATAATATAATAGAATGATAGAGATAATGTTGACCGTAGATGTTATCAAGGAGAAGATGGTTGAGATACCGCCAGGTAAGAAACACACGGTAAGCTATTATACCTACTGCTTTAATTTGTTTTGTTTAATTTAAGGTTTCGACAAAAGTTATAGGTCTTCATCAGGGCTGAGCAATACAAGAGACGTGCATAAGAGAAAATAGAAGAAAAAATGTAGTTGGATTAAGTGGAGACATATGCTCCAATAAAATAGTATACATAAAAATATATGAAACTATGAAATAGAATATAATATGAAAAATATTTTTGCATAAAAGATGAAAAATTAAATAATAAAAAAGTTAATACCACGTTTAAATTATTTACTGTTCCACTTTATATAATTGATATTCTCCACTTCATATTGTTTTTTCTTTTATTATTATAATATTTGTATGCTTAAATTTTTAATTATTCTATCGTATTTTTCATATCTGTTTCATTTTTTTAATTCACATTTAAATATTCATTTACGTTGGTTGAATAAAATATAAATACACCTTAATTCAATACATGTTATTGATGTTATGATATTTTTATTAAAATATCTATATTATAGGTATATAAAAATATATTTATATTCGTCAAACTTCATGGAGCAATTATAGAAATGTAATGTATCGTCGTCGATTTAGTTTTATAAAGCTAGTTTTATAACAATGATATTTATCTTAAACTATATCTCAAAATCTATTAATAGGTCGTCGTTTATTTATTAAGATCCAAAACATTTTCTACAGATAAGAGACAAAACAAATCTATTCCTTCAAAAAATAATTGCCTCAAAGTCATAGAATTAAAATCCCATCTATTATCATTAAGATGACATGAAATCAATATTTACGCGGAGGTAGATGGATCTGACCAGGTTAAGATGATGGATACATTTGAGTAAGAGATACTCAATTCTGTTCCACAAGATTGCCAGGGATTGCAAAGTCGGCTGGATACAGACGAGGTAGATGAGCCATGACCTTTATAGACTAATGACCTGAGCTGTACATCCGTCGGGTCTTTGCTAAATATAGACATTGGTAATGCTTTCTCAACACTCCCTCTTCAAATATTTATATGGCCATCCCTTGAAAAGATTTGTTTTGTTTTTTTTTCTTTAGTTTCTTCTTTTTTTTTCTCTTTCTCTCTCCACCTATACCTAAAAGTGCCTTTTGAATCTTTTTTTTTTTTTTTTAGGACACGGTGCAATGATTTATATGCCACGAACCATTCATTGGCAAACGCATTCAAATGTATCTTTATGGTACCCGAGAGCCATGCCATCAGCTAATTATCACGAACAAATATTTATTGAGAAAATTACAGTATAACTTGATCTCTACAGCTTATCGCTATTCCTACAGAATACATAAAGACGTTTCATTATAATATGTTTGAAG
This sequence comes from Rhaphigaster nebulosa, assembly GCA_948150685.1. NCBI lineage: Eukaryota > Metazoa > Arthropoda > Insecta > Hemiptera > Pentatomidae > Rhaphigaster > Rhaphigaster nebulosa. Next base: position 118,358,648 of record OX411306.1, on the reverse strand, counting down.
AACAACAGACTATACGAGAAGAATTCGTTTAGGGGGAAAGAAAAAACAAGAGATGAAATTGTTCTGTTACATAAAATCTCATTATAAGAAATTAATGCTAAATGGAAGTTACAATGGTTTGGCTTTTCTTACATACAAATGTTTTCCAATTGTGGGTCAAATCGGAAAATTAAAAATAAAAGACACAGACAGACAGACATATTTATATATATATATATATATATATATATATATATATATATATATATATATATATATACATTTTTAAAATATCTAAAAGATTTAATTTCCTGAAAATTGTCGAAATGATACTTTAATGGAAATTACAAAGTATTATTCTTTATTTAAAATATTAAAGATAAATTATAAAAAATAATTCCTTTCAGGTATAATAATTAACAATAAGTGATTAAATGCAGATTCACACGATTAATCGAAGGACGTAATATTTAAGCAAGCTTTTCAGCTTTAACTTCATTAGAAGTTATTGTTTTGTAAGTACCTCTTATTTCTTGTCACACAAGACGACTGAAAAAAAAAAACAGGAATATAGGAATTCATGAGAGAAAGGTTACAAATTGGATGAACTGTGGTTCATAGTACCCTTATGAAACAAATAGCAGGCTTTTGAAATTTTAAGTTCAAGAATTTGTGTCAGTAAGTAGATGCTTGGAGATATCACAGGGAATTATACCTAGGTTTCCTCCCTAAACATTGAAGCTTGTCACTGTAATCACCTCCGGTAGTAAGCCACCCTCCCAAATGCTTGCAAATGAAACTAATAAACTTCCAAGGTGTTCAGCACGAACGACTAGGGGAAATAAACGGTAGTGAAATTAATAATGTTGCAATTATTTTATGTGTGATACGATTTATTAAATTAATAACTTTTTTATTGAATGTTGGTAGTGCTTATTTCAGATCGCATAATGGTGATTATGCGTGAGTTATGTGAGTAATTAAAACTATTCTTGTTTGTACTAGCTATTATAATGCTTCTTTTGATGACCATTTTTATATTTCTTTAAATTATTTATTCAATATTAGATCATAAATTTATTTAATCAGTCGGTATTCCAAACATTATCAGTATAATTAATACTATCCGACATTTTCCATTTTAACAAAAATTATATTATTGATAAATGGAGTAAATTTATTATATCACAATTTTTCGCTCTTTACCTATATTGTTTTAAAACATCGTAACTACCTATAGGAGAAGTATGGAATATAAGGTAGTATGACAATCAGTTGATTTTATTTTCTCTCGATATGCCTTGTGATTTTTAGCTTTTGGCCTTTTTTTGCCGTTGTCAATTAATTCTTAGGTGCTAGTTTTCGAGTTACCTATAAAATATGATGAAAATAATCAAGAGTTGCGAATAACGGAAAAAGTTTGGAAAATAAATCTTCAGTAATGGAGCACAAAGAGTCAAAATTCAAACTGTTGAATGACGATTCCTTAAGTTAGTCTTAACCGTTCATCTCCAATGTAAGCATTTCATTAACCACATCTGCATTATTATCAGTGGTTTTTGGTCGACAGCTCGAAGAATCTTGTTCGAACTTTTTATTTCAACCTTTTGATTCGAAATATTTCTTATGTTCAAATGAAGCGTTGAAGAATATTTAAATTGATTAAAAGTTGATACCATTCATGATTAATTTTTTTTTATTACATAAAAACATTAATAAAATATGATTTATATATAATCTATATATATTGAAAATTAAAATGCGTTCATTGCACAAATAACTTAGATGACGAAGTACGAACTAACAGACTTATATCACTTAATACTCTATGTTAAAGGAATCATACTATAGGAATCTAAAATGGAATAGAAAAAAAATCGCACCATATCCTAAAAAAAATTGTTTTGGGTAAATTTTTGTTCGGTAAAAAAAAGTCGATTGTTTATTTCCTAGTATTACTAAACTGAATTCGTTAAGAATTAATGGAATAATTTTTAATTAAACAGAACTTTCAAAATGGCGGAGGGGGAAGAATGAAATTGATATTCGACTTTAAATTTAAATAAGATTTCAAAATCAAAATTAACTATTTAAATAATATTAATAACTATTAACGAGCAAAATGACATAAAATTGCAATGTATTCATCGGGCGCGACGCAGAATATTTTTTCGGGGAGGATATACATTGTTTTTTGCGGTGGGATTTCATAAGAAGATAAGCAATGACTTACGTGTCTGTAATTGCCAAATTAGGTGTAAGTTTTAAAGATGAGAACGAAAATTGGATAACAAATTATTATTCAAAATACGAAACTTATGTTAGTAGGTATAAAAATCATATTAAAAAAAAAATTGGGAGGAGATATCACTCTGATCCCTCCCTGCGTACGCCACTGGTATTCATAGGTGTTGATAGTTAATTAAGGAAGAGCATACGTCACAATCTTAAATTTCTTATTACTCTAATGTAGGTAGGTCATGAAATTATAGGTACTTTAAGAAAGTAATGCAACTATAAATAAAAAAAAAGTTCTTAAGAAATCCTGGACTCCCTCCCCCTTCTCCTTGGAAAAAAAATCAGTTGAATAATGAAAGTTAAAATATGCAAGTTCACCTAAAATATTGCAATTTATCACTACATTTTAACAAAGATCAAAAGCAATGGTGGAAGTGGTGGTTTTGGAGAGACTACATTAACCGACCCTAAGAAGAAAAATAAAAGCGGTGGTGAGGTTTGGGGTAATGGCTCATCAGTAGCCATTGTGGTGCCGGGGAATAAATAGCTGAAAGAAGGCTAAATAGGGCTCTGCCTCTCACCATTAGTTCTAGGTTCCCACTCACACTTCGGCCACAACATTTTTTTCTTTTCACTTTTTTTTTTGTCTAAGGCGGTAGAGGAGTAAGCACCTTTGTAGCCAAAACCGAAAATCGGTACTTGAAGCTGGCTCATTTTTTTTTTTTTGCTCACTCCCAGGCCCATTATAGTGCAAAGCGACGTTTAGATATGCCTGTAGCAAGTCTCCATTAGCTTTCGGTGTCAAATGTTATATATCATAAGAAGTCTTGTTACTTTGCTAGCCTCGGTATTTCGCACCACCCAGTCGGTGACACAAAAGAAATTTCAGGTGAGGAAATTAAGAATTCCCTTCTGTTGTTGAAGTTGCCCTCAGCATCTGCATTGGTCTGAACTACAAAAATGCATTATCTTGATAATATTTCAATTAAATTAGATTGAAAAACTATGAACTAGCACTAGTGAACGCATATTTTATTTAATTATTTCCGATATTTACATATCTACTTCTTAAAATTAAAATGGTTATTAAAAGCCACTTAATTCTTAAAAAGCATAACCAGATGCACAATGGCGAAATACACGAGTATACAAGTAAGGAAGCTTACGAAAAAATTGTTATGAATCAATTTTTTATCTAGAAAATTACAGTTATTTTCTGAGCACTTAATAATATATTAACTGATTTACATTCATCGCATATCGCCGCCTGAAAGCAGAAATAAATGGCAACGAGGGTTGTTCGTAAATCGTAAAATGAATGTATGGCAGGATCATATAGTATTAAACTAAGGTTGAAATCTTAAAGTTTAAATGTTCTATCTGTATATCCGTCTTGAAAAAACAACACGCTACAAGGTTGTTTTTTTGTTTACTTTGAAAAAGATAAATGTTTTTGTAATATATATAATATAATTTCTTATTGAAAATGTCTTTGAATGGTACCGTATTTTAGATAAATTTTAATTTTAGATCTGACCCGGAGAAATTAAATGAATTACAAGTTTAGGGAATTATTACGTTGATCGTTCATTTTACAATGATCTTATAAAATCTATCTCCTCCTTAAGCAAACGTTTTTTAAATTTTATAAAACACCCAGTAAGTAATTCTGCTAGGTATTTTCAATAAGTAGTAATCCTAAAATTTCAACGTTAAAATTGTGAACATTTTAATACTTGCATCATAAATTTATTTCTTTTTTTTTATAACATTTTAAATTTTAATATTTACATTTTAAGCGATTTTTTTTTTTAATTTGAGTCTGAAAAATTGTTTGAGACGAAAGGTTAGGGAGAAAAAGCTATGACACGAATAGCACCAAAAGCATTGGGAAAATCCTATTTATTTATTAACTGTATGAGGAGTCAATAAAAAATTATTAGTTGATCTACAAAAGTCATTTTAGAACAGTTTTGATCTCTGTAATTCTTTGACATATAACAGCTTGGAATATATTGGTAAGTTCCAAAAACATCCTGAAGTTATCTCAAATACCAGATATAATTGTCTGTAAGCCAGATACGAAATACGTGACATATTTGACCAATATTTTTAGTTATTAGTGTAATAAAAAAAATGGACGTCTGCCATTCGAATCTGAGTGGATTTCAAATTGGGATATATGCTTGAAAAATATATTTCGTTCAAATATATTTTTATAATCTTTATTGCTATTGATTAAAACCTAAATAATGGTATATAAGGTGTTTAATTAAGTTTTAATTAAACAAAAATGCAATAATACGTTCAAAATTTATAATATCTAAACGCAATGCCAAATTTTAAATCAGCATAACTATTTCGTATGGTTGCTGGGAAATCTTCTTTAGGTAATCGACGATAAATTGAATTATATCACGATTTCTTTCACTAAGTGTTAAGTGTGTGAAATCATTAATTAAAATGGCTGAAAGAGGATTAGTTAAAGCGCTAAATAATCTTCCGAGAATTGACGTGATTAAGATTGTTTTTTTTCTTTCTTCAAATCCAGATTTTATTTCTACTGAATTTAACAAGATAATTTTGTGACGATTAATTCCGTTTTGAAGCTTTTTATTAAATAATTTGGAAAAATAAACTTAACCTATAAATCAAGAAAAAATAATTTTATTAACAAATGGAGTCAAAAATATAAATACGAATTATTTTATCGAATAAACAGGTGTATGTTTCAGTTGTTAGAATATAATAAAGTTAGAATTATTATATCTAATGTTCGTGTTAAAGAGCTCAACGGGAATTGTATGCCGACTCATTATTTTCCATTGCAAATAAACCTCTTCTAACTAAAACGATATGCCAATAAATAGGTATCACACTCGTTAGATACCACAGATAAAAAATATAAAGTAATAAAAATTCATCAAATGTACAATCAAGTTATGATATTTTTTTTTAATATAAAGCAACAAAATTGTAAATTCGACTGTATAGAAAACGACGAATTCATTATAATGACATCAAAATCTCTTCTCATGGAATATCACCACTTTTCTCACAAAGTTGAGTCTTTTGGAACGAGAAAAAATACCTTATCTAGAGCACTTTTCGGTGTATTCATGCTCCATTTCGCTCAATTCGCTCTTGTTCCATGGGTTTACTAATCATAGTTAGATCACATTTATGAAGTTTCACTAGAAGCAATAAAAAGTCGTTTAAATGACTTAAAGTGACGTCAACATCATTTGATTAAATAACCAAAATATCTTGCCCAAAGAATATATATTTTTTTCATTTAATAGGAACGTTTTAATGAATTATTTAATGTATCTTTTGAGACGAAAATAATTTATTTAAGGTATTTACAGAAATCATGCACCCCAATGTGACCAAAAAACCCGCTATTCTAGGATTTTTTCACCTACAATTCCTAAACGGTACATCCTGTCGAAAAAGTAATAGTATATTAAATTAAAGAACGTCAAATTCTGCGTCCGTTGAATACCAAACTTTTGAATTCGATCAAGTCCACCTCTCGAAATTGGCAATCTCTCGGTCTCGAAAGATCGGCCTATTAGCTCGATAGATATGCCATTTGGAAAAGTGGAATAATTTTGAATTTTAGGTATGTTGTATATATTGACCCTCTCGTTAAAAATTCAAGTTTTCGACCTCCTCCTTCTTGTGTGTTTTCCGCCATATTGAAAAACCGCTAAGAAAAATCACTTTTTTTGCCAGTTATTCCTCAGTAATTCGCTTCCAATGCATTTAATGTGAGAATGTGTCATTCCCAATTTTAAAGAACGTTAAATTTTCTGCAAGTTTTGTATTTAATATTTTCTTAAACTCAGCTACGGAGCTGCGAAGATCTGCAAAAATGTGAAAAAAAATTCAAAAAGTTATAAAAAATAAGAATATGCCCAGTGGTTTCACATTAGATATGATTTATTTCAAACACATAAAATTACATTGTTACATCCGACATTTAGATGGTTTTCAAAATAGTGGCCAAAAATATTTTAGGATTTTTTTTTTGTTTTTCACCTATAAATCCTAAACGGCCCATTATTTTGGAAAAAGTTATGGTATACCAAATTAAAGAGCATCAAATTCTGCGTGTGAATTGAGTCAATTTTTTCGTCACGGGCTCCCGGATATACATAAGTGCGAGGGTAGCAGAGCATGGATGTGTGTATTAAGGAAATAGTTGATGTTGCTTGATTATCTGTGATGTTATTATGATAAAATAAATAATCACGATGCAGTCAACAAAGTGTACTATGTAATTAGCTTATACAATAAATAACAAAAATAAAAATTGTACTTTGCTGAGTGCATCCTGATTATTTATTTCATCATATTAACGGAATAGATATAGTGGATAATGATGTTGAAAAATATTAAAATACAAACTAACTCATCCGTTATATGCTAATGGAGCAAATACAAAGTCTTAAATTAAAAAAGGGTAAAAAAAATATTCTAACCAATATAATTATTAAAAAAATACTTATAAAAAAAATTATGAGGATTTATCATTAAATCAATTAAATATTTCAGAAATATAAGGACTATTGAAGAGGTATGTTAGTATCGTTAGACAACGGATTGCAGTTTTACAGCCACTATCTTTTTTCTGATCGATTCTACTTCGGGAACCCTTAGCGTTCTTTAAGACTTTGATCAAGCACCCACATTACTAAGTACATGCCAATTAATTTCATTAAAATCGCTCGTTAGGAGAATGAGCTGCCCTCAGGAACAGGTACCAATGATAACAGTGCTGGCAATTTTTTTTTTATCACTTTTTGGGTAAATATAAAGTTTAAAATGTTCAAATTGAGTAGAATCAAAATAGTACTTTTTTCAGCGATTACTAACTTTATCTACCATTCATAGTTGAAGTCAGAATTAGTAGGGAGAATTGACATGCAATTCTGAGTTCTTAGATTTTATTTCAGTCTAATTTTAAATTTATTTTTTATATGTGACCAATTAATTATTCAATGAACTTAATGCAAACTACAAACAAGATTTTTATTCAATTCTTAATTTGAAGTATTTGTAAAATATCTATCCATTTAACTTAATACCATGTTGAAGTTGAATTATAATGTTACTAAAATGTTTCGAGGTTCATCCCGTTAGTTGTTAACTGAATCTATAAGAAACGCTGTTCTAGGTAGGATCTTCTCGTTGAGGACGATCATCTCTTGCCTTTTGTCTGACCACTTCATGAGGAGTGGTTACCAGGGTGGCCTCTTAACTGTAACGTAAGTAACTGTGTAGAAGTTACGGGAAAGAGATAATTGGCAATAATCGGTTGTAAGCTGATTATGAGGCAGTTGGTAGGCCTGGGATAATCCCAGCAAGAGTGACAAATAACCACTAATGGGCCATCCGCTGGACAACACTGAAGAGGGATCTGCCACCCCCTCGTCATTGTAATGGAGTATTGAGGGTGTACCTTATTGAAAACATGGAAGTGCTCCAAGCCGATGGTCACTTACCTCGTTCTTTACCTGGCTGTCAAAGAAAGTGTTTCTTACAGGGATTTTGACCCTCTGTACACTAACACCAAAACAAAAGTGTGCTGTGATGAATAGTTTATATATATATATATATATATATATATATATATATATATATATATATATATATATAAATTTGTTAGAGCTTTATCCTGCCTTTATTTGATTTACTCTGTTCTTCATATACCTATTTAATTTTCTAATTGTTATTTTACTTTATTAATTCTTATTGTATTGCTCTTGTTAAAGCAACTTATTATTTTTTTCCTTACAATTAATATTACTATTATTACTTTAATCTTCATTACAAAATTTATTTTTTTATTATTTACAACATTTCTTATTCATAAACATATATCTTGTATGTCTGATTTATTTTTAGTCCTGAATTTGGTCTGCATAATGGAGTCAAAACGAAGGCTTACTTCGAGGGACCATTCGCCTTCTCCCCAGCCCATAAACTTTTATTTCTGTATATATCTGACTCATGATAAATGACCCATAAAGTAGTTATATAATAGAATATAGAAGCACAGTAATTAATTACAGTAAAATTGATTTTTATTCGAAGTAAACCGCAACAGGTGTAATTGCAAAATAAAATGTCTAATTTAAAATAGATTTAGTTTAGAATAGGACCGAAGTTGCTGTCTAGTGGGAAAGCGGGATTCGGTTGGGAGGAGGGTGCGACGTTTCGGTGAGGTCAAATATTTTCATGTATATGCGGACGCCCTCTTTTGTTACTCTTGGGTACGTACACACTTGCGCCCGCAGTGAGTTCTCTAGATTTCTACAGAATTCATTCAACTTAGCGCGTGGAGCGACCATCCATGTCCTCTGGTTTTTTAACTGATATTTCGAGTGTTCGCTGTTCAGATTTGAACGGGAGCTAAGTGAAAAATTGAACTGAAAGAGTATATTTTGATATTATTATACTTGTATCAGGCCTAAAAAACATTTTTATGGTTTTTTGTGATTGATTTTTCAGGAGTTATTATGGAATGGTATGAAGAAGTTATAATAAAACTTATCGATGCTTATCGAAACAAATCTATTTTCTGGGGATCCTCATCACAACAATACTTTTAAATACCAATTTCCTTTCCTTTTCTTACTCCGCAAACATGCAATTAACAATGCCACATCACTCACTCATCACCAAACATCACGTGATTTTTCACGTGCGACAGAAACAAGCTTTCAACTTTACTACAAAATAACTACTGAATTCTCACGGGATTTCTATGGATCGGATTAATCTTGTCTTACTTCGCACATGCCTGTGTTTTAAAGTACCATTGTGAAGGCTCTTAAAGGTCTCTTTCTCATTGCTCCGTTTCCTTCTTTTCATATATAGCATTTCCACGTCAATTGTAACCTTTTCCAAATCAATTGTCACCTTTTTCATTTCAATTGTAACATTTTCCATTTCAAATGTTACCGTTTCCATTTCAATTGTAACCCTTTCCAAATCAATTATCACCTTTTCCAATTCAATTGTAACCTTTTCCATTCCAAATGTAACTTTTTCCATTTCAATTGTAACCCAACCGGACATGAAATAATTCAATATTATTAATTTTATAATTGAAAAATAATTATTTTAATTATATTAATGACTTTTGAAATATTTTCGGCATATTCTTTCGACATTTATTTCGTTTATTAGATAATTGATATTAAGTGCTAATTTCAAGTAGGTAGTTTAAATTTTTGAAATAAAATTGTCGTTTATTTATTTTTAAATATTTATTATTTTTTATTTATTTAGTGGTGGAAGGGTGGATTTCATCGATTTGGTAATCATTCATAAGGTTTTCGAAGTTGTTAATGTCAAATTTACAACCGAAATTTTATTCGGCCATGAGTATTTCTACTTAATTATTAGTTTTCAAAATATCGGATTTCCGATCGCGGATGCGCGTTTTGCATTTCCGTTTCTATTGAAGATTTCAATATTCTGATTCCGTTATTTTAAATGAATTTTTTATTGAGCATGCGCATTTCGAACTACTATTACCATGACATTTCTTTGGTACGGTTATCGATTATTGGGTTTTCGAGGGTTCTGATTCGATTTTGTTAATGGGAATTGTGATTGCGCCAGCGCTCTTCCATATTTTGATACTATTGATATTATCTTTGTTATACAAATCGTTAATTAGGTTTTTGCGGGTTCTGATTGTTTTTTTCAATTTTATTTTTTATTGAGCAAGTGCATTTCAAATACAATTATATTTGACATTTTTTTGAGTATATCGTCCTATAAAACCTAATGAACAATAACATTACCGAAAAAAGGTCAATGGTAACGGTTATCCGAAATGAGGATGTTCGATAAAATATCCAATTCCAAAAAATAAATCAGAACCTTTTAAAATCTAATAAACGGCTCTTATAAGCGAAGGAAAGTTCATTAAGAACAGTCAATCGCAATGCGCACGCGAGATCAAAAATCCGATTGTTAATTCGAAAATATGACGATTGATAACTTCATAAATGATACTGATACCAAAGAGATGTCAACATTAATAGTAATTTGAAATGCACATGCTCGATAAGAGCCTTCGAAAACCTAACTAACGGTAAATTATAAATAATATACATAAATGATAAAGTATTATTTGTAGAGCGTTACAATATATGTATAAATTCAAATAACACTTTTAACTAATTCAATTTAATTTGTTAATCTTAACTTAACAAAATATCTGATGTGGACAACACATGACTTCCTTGTACGCCCATTAAACAATAAACCTGTGGCTCAAAAAGTGATCCTGAATTTAGTTACTAGTTTCCGAAGATTGCAGTAAAAACGACACTCGGCGTCGCGACATCCATCTATTGACACACATACAAGCCCTTGTTTCTGGAGGTCTCTCATTCCGTTATTAAATGTCGTTTTCTTTCAGTAGGTAAGAAGAGACTTATTCGTGTTCTGTGACAACATTAGAACTATCAATATAACTAGATAAAGTATAGAAAAGCGACGGTTTCGACATTTTAAGCGGAAGAACCCACTTAGCTTATATCTTATTCTCCTGCTGAGCTCACAAATGGCGAGGAAAACAAGTATTTTAAACTCAATGTATAATAAGAGTGGGGAAAAAAATCGAGTTTGTAACCTTTATTAACAAATCATATGATCTCTGTATTTAATTTTAATACAATTTTTTATGTAAGTTTAGTATGAACTCCAAGTAAAGTAACCCTTTCGGCTCATCAGTTTTAACGAAAATCTAGTATATTATTTATATTGATATAAAAGTCCTATTTACCAAATTTTAGATGATTCACATTATATTTTAATATAATTTTTGATGAAAGTTTATTATGACCTTCAAGTAAAGTACCGCTTCCGGTTTTCCAATTTAAACCAAAATCTAGTATGTTATTAAAATCAATATAAAAGTTATAAATATTAAATTTAAGAAGTTTTGCATAGCAATTTAATATAATTTTTGATGGAAAAAATTATGACAACTAGATTTCACAACAATCCTAAATACAAAATATCAACTTTTTACAGCTAACCGTTTTTGAGTTATGCGAGATACGAACATACGTACAGACATCAGGACGAAACTAGTCAAAGTGGATTCAGGGATGGTCAAAATGGATATTTCCGTTGAAATCTGAAAACCGAAAATTTTCGCGATTACAATACTTCCTTTACTTCGTACAAGGAAGCAAAAATGAATAGACCAATTTGCGTTTGATATGTTTTTCTTACAGAAATAGGCTATAAGCAATATTTACTACACCATATTTAAATTTTAGTTATTTTCAGGAAATTTGAATATTTCAACGAAAACCTTATCTTAAATACTAACTGATATAATATAAAACATTATTTTTATACATAGTAGTTATTTTAGATGAAGAATGCTGCCAATTTGATTCTACTCAATATACATGAGTAAAGCGATGACCTTACTAATCTTCAGCAAAATTCAATAAATCAATTAATAAGTTTGCTAATAATTAAGAAATAAAAAGCTTATTACCCTTAATAACATTGCCTACCTGACCTTATACTTAATTATAAATTGATTGAGAGTATTATTATTTATTATAATTATCATATATTTATAAATCTGCAGAATAAGTGCTGTTAATTACTTTTAAATAATTTTAATTGATTGGACTTGATCCCAATCAGGCTCATTTATTTTAATGTAATAATAACTAAATTGGTTTTTAACAAAAGGTTACCAGATTAAAGTATTTTAAATTTATATGACATATTAAATAGAATTGTGATATCGATTTATAAATATAACAACATTTATGCAAATTTTTGATTAACAATTTAAAATGTTCATAGTTTTAATAATGATGCAAATTTTGTCCTTTTTAGAATATGTATCCGATAATGGCATGAAAGTCGAATGGTTGAATTTATAAATAGTTGGTCATGCTAATTTAGCCTTTATTAATCAAACACATAATTTTTATTTATTTTTAATACTTTTTTATACAATTAAGAAACTACCTTAAATTACCTTAGATAGTTTGTAAACTACTTTTTTATTTTAAATATATTTACTTTATTTGAGATTGAATCATAAATAATTTAGAACTTTAAAAAAAATATATCTCATGGTTTAATTTCTAACTATAATAATCTTCGCGAAATCTTAAAAGTAAGTCAATGCTTTGACGTTAATATTAAACAGTAACTATAAAGAAACCATATAATAACTGAAATATTTTAAAGGTTGAATAAGCTGTTTACAGAAAAATGTATAAGATCCGGGTCCTGACTTCACATACCATTCCGAAATTCTGAGAATTCTTAGAAACCAATGGAATTTCGGTAAATAATTGGTCTCATCAGACTAGAAATGTTCACCACCATGGTAACTTTTTTTTTTTTTTATCAGATTTTAACAACATCTCTATTACTAATTTGCAATCCAGAACTCCATTAAAATCGATTTATTTTCATTGTCTAAACATATTATAAATATATATAATTATGATCTCAGTTGGTATTAATGTATATTACATAATATTCATAGAAAATTGATGGCGTATTATATTGCATAAAAAAAGTGCTGTTAAAACAAGAACTGTAAATCGTCAAGCAGTGAGGCCATTCACAGTTATGCATTTATTCCGTATTACATATTATCTTCAAGGTTTCCAACTTTGGAAATATCAATGTTAACATCCCGGTTTAGTTTCAAAAATGTACATTATAATCATACAAATTAAAAGAAATGTAAATATGATTTTCAAAGATGTTAGATCCATATATGTTAGATATATATTACATATATATATATATATATATATATATATATATATATATATATATATATATATATATATATAGTAATATACAAATAGAAAATAATGCTACAAATAGGATTTTACCTTAGTATAAGCACGTATATATATATATATATATATATATATATATATATATATATATATATATATATATACGTGCTTATACCCAGGTAAAATCCTGTTTTGTAGTCTTACGTTAGGGAAAATGCGATCGTTTAAAATCGCATATGGTTATAGGGGTAAAATGACTTCGCGATGACACAAAAATCTAACAGTTTTATCAAAATTTTCTATGTTAAATCAAAATTAAATAAAGCATTTCCTGTAATGAAATCGTAAGCCAAGTGAGACCAAATACAACCTAGGTTGTAGATGGATTTCATAATTTTAATCCATTTCGAAAATGACAGTTTTCTGAAGTATGTTTTAAATCGTGTAGAAGATTGATGACGATCAGTCAGAAAGTTGTACTTTAAGTTAATATTTCTATATTTAACTTTTATTTAAATGAAAATTGTAATTTATAATTCATAATCAATCTTTTCGGAACTAACATTAAATAATAATTTGCTGAAAATCGTGTGTTGGGATTTTTGGACTGTAGTTCCTTAATTTTATTCGATAGAGAATTCACAGCTAGTATCAAGTTGTATAATTAGTGTTGGAAACAGTATTTTGGAGTATAGATTGGAAGAATGTTGGCATAAAGATCAGTGGAAGATGGTTGAACTATATTTGCAGACGATATTGTTTTGTTGGCAAGCACTGCAGAAGACCTCACAATGATGATAAAAACATTACTGGAGATATGTAGAGATGTGGGTCTCTCACCTAACTTTGATAAAACAAAGCTAATGACGAACGCGGAAAAGATAGATATCAAAGCTGAAAACCATAGCTTAGAATATGTAGAGGACTATACATACCTTGGGCAGTTGGTCTCTTTTGCAAATAAATCATGGAAGGAATTGGATAGAAGAACATCCATAGGATGGACAAAGTACTGGTCTTTGAGAGCAATAATAAAAAATGATTTCCCGAAAAAGATAAAAAGGAAAGTTTTTGATACCTATATACTTCCTGCCGTCTCCTTTGGTAGCCAAACTTGGACCCTAACGAAAGACCAAACAAGAAAACTGATAAGCTGAAAAAGAACAATTGAAAGAAGTATGACTAAGATAAAGTAGAAGGAGAAGGTAGGAGTTGTGCCATCAGAGAAAAGACTGTCCTGAAGGGCATAATCCACCATATCGAGAAACAAAAATGGTAATGGGCAGGGCACATCTTGAGAAGAACAGATAGAAGAGGGTCAAAGGAGGTGACTGTTTGGACTCTCTATTGCTACAAAAGGCGAAGAGAAAGACAGACGAAAAGATGGAGTGACTTCTTTAAGCAGAAGGCCGGATCACTATGGTTTTTTTTCGTTACTAAAGAATTTAGGACTGTACCTACATACTATTAATACGAGCTCCGACCTTTTTCTGATTATTCTCCTTTCAATTTACTTCTGTTAGACGAGCCTTGTACTGCTCTAAAACGACCATCCTTTCTGGATTATATTATCAATTAGGAGACATTTAACAATTGTTTTAACTCAACGCTTTCCATCCAAATGTCTTTAAAGACTGAGGATGAGCTCGAGGAAGCCGTTGATGTTTTTACAAGCAGTATACAGCAGGCAGTATGGTCTTCTGTAACCAGACTCGGACGAATTGAGCAACTTCTAAACTATCCCCAGTTCATAAGAGATTTGATCAGGGCTATGAGAAGAAGAAAGTATGGCATACTGACAAAGTTCCATCTAACAAACGGAATTTCATTAAACTTAACAATGAACTCGAACGACAAATTCGAAGTTTCAAAAAACACAATTTACGTAAATTACATTAAAAATCCTTCGACTGACGATCAGAGTCTATGGAGGCACACCAAAGAACTTGTAAAATATGGTGTTGTGCCAGCACCCCTCCGTCATGAAGATTACTGGGCCATGTCAGACATTGAAAAATCTGAAATGTTTGCAAAAATAATTTAGAATAGCGAAGTTTAGTCAACGCAGTTGTGGTCATCCTTAATGTATGTATAGTTATATAGGTGTCGCTAAATTTTTATAATGAGAACTTTAAGGAAAGCCCAAGATAAATCAGTTAAATTGAAATACGTTATGGACCAGCCAGCAATGTTTTAGTGTGTGATCTATCACAATTTTACAAAGTTAAAAAATAAAGTTTAATTTTAAGTCCATTATATCTTTTGATGAAATATAGTTGACAACTACTTTATAATCTATGAATTGTACAGGGAAGATATGATTATGGTTAAGTTTGAATAAATTTATAGCAACTAATAATTAACACTAAGTGCAAGTAATGCAATAGAATACTAAGTGAAGATAATGTGTGAGATAGGATAAAAGATTAAGCTCATAAATATCTAATTACAATGCACAAAAGAACGATTACAACGATTTAGGCGATTGCGATCACCTCACGTTGCAATAACACGTGTCTTTATTCCCTCCAACTGAGTAATTCATTAGATACTTCAACCATAAATACTATTGCCTTTTTTTTATTTGCAAAGTTGACAGATTACCATTTTGGGCCCTCAAGGCGAGTTTAATGTTTAAAATGATTTTTCACACTACAATAAATACTTGAGTTTTTGATTTATAGTTTCATGATTTATGTGCATCCGCTGTTTGTGGTATTCAGGATAATCTTTTTTTTTAATTTACGGTATTGGCAATAGTTACAGGCATTCGTGAAGTAAAATAACAAATAATAGAAGTATGCTATTAGCGTGTGATGAAATCTCTTTCTGGGACATAAAGCTTTATAATAACCCTCTTTCTTTTTACTATTTTCTTGAAATTGAGCTCACGAATACTATCAGGAATTGCAACCTCAACTCCATGCTGAGTATGAGAACAACTAACTTTTCGACGGTGTGATATTGATTTTTTCTTATTGTTTTTTTTTACCTACTTTTTTTTTCTAGCTCCTAATTCAAAAATATAAAGCGATGAGAATAGCGATGGTTCGAACTTACATGTTAGTTGGGCGTGATGAAGTTCGGATAGTAATTCCAGGGCCGGATACAACACTAGGCCCACCAGGCTAGGGCCTAAGGTTGCTCAATGACAGACTCACCCGAAGAAAAAAAAGATGTTTAAAAACAAAGAAAATGCTTATGATGAGCTAAGAAAAGTCTGCATTACATTCTTTTTATATAATTTATTGGTGCACGTAATTATTGTTATTAGAAGTTGTGCATAGTTTTGCAATGATTTAGAGTAGTCATTGACGCGTAGACAGCGAGGTAGAACGTATGTCTCAGTACAGGTCTATCGAAGGCCGCTGCTTGATCTTGGCTGTGACTCTATTGGTGGTGGGGTGTTTAATACCAATCTGATTAATTGAAATAGTTTTTTGCAATATTCAAAAACAGATAACTATTTCTATCAATGGAAAATATGTCACAGTAAAGGGTTTATGGGGTGGAGAGGAGGATGAACAAAGGAAAATACTAAATGAATCTATTCCCTACTAAACATATACTATATATGCATTTCCTTTTGATAATTATCGAAGAAATTTAACTTGTTTCCAATAGCTAGTTGGAGTATTTAATTTACTTAATACACCAAAATAATAAAATTTGATTCTCAGCTTATTAAGTCATAAATGATGTTAAATGCGATAAAATTATAATTATTATCATAAAGATAATTTTCTTTAGGAAAACTGCCGGAACAACAATCCTCATCTCCTCTCCCCTCTCAATAGTATGAAGAAGGGGTGGAAAAAACTTTTGGGCCTTCGGATTCCAAAACTTAAAATCCGGTCCTGGGTAATACATTGGACTTCAATAAAGTGGTGTGCTTAACCTGGGCGGTTGAGCTGACCAGACCATATCACCACTTTGTATTACTCCGGCTTCACACCAGTGTCAAATTGTTTGGCCAATCGTTGGTGTGGATCATAGTATTGATGAAAGTACTGGCCGATGTGTGCGTTGGCCGTTTTCATGCGGTTTTCTATCACACATCAAAGGGATTTCCCATTGCCATTCCGTTCCAGTGACGAACTGTTTGCCCAACGGGTCCATCATTTTTACCTAAATATTGGGTTTTATAATTGTTGTTACTTTAAAGTTGATATTGAAATAATCAATGATTCAAAACTTGATAAATTTTGATCGTTTATTGGATTTATCATTTTGATTCGTACTTGTTTCTGCTGAACCTTTGTTTTTAAACTACATTGTTTTCACTAATATTTGCCAAACGATTCGTCAAATGGTTCCCCATTTGTGTGGATTCCCCATTTACATATGTGTACTTATAACTTTCAAACTTTACGAGCATTGGAGAAGTTGTTTGAGAAACGATTTGCCACTTCTGTAGAGACGGCATAACTGTAAAGATCAAGAAACAGCATTTTGCTTACTAAGTACTGAACTCAAGATTCAAGGGGGTAATACAGATTTGTTTGTATTCTTTTTACAAGCTAATAGAATCAGGTTATTTTTTGATGACCAGAATAGTCTATCCAATAGCAGTTGATGGAATATTGAATCTATTAGTGCTAAAAAAATATTAGTTTACGAAAACAAATTACCTATTAACGAAAAGAAATAATCTTTTAAAGAGAGAAAAAATATTAAATGTATAATGCATTCATGCCTTTAATATCGATAGGCTTGAAAGAAGAGCTCCACAATACAAAAAAGTGGAATTTTACAGAAGAAGTATTTGCCTATTTGGGTTTATCCTTGTCTCTAACTCAATTTAAAACATCAAGACGGATATTTTCGTAGTCAAAAATACATTTTTTCTTTTAAAGTTAAACTTCATTTTTTTATCATTTAAATATGAAACGTACTGTGGTAGTAAATATTGAGACTAAAAATCTTACATATTATCTGAAAGAAATATAAATGAATGACAGATCTCCAAACAAACAAAAAAAAAAAGGGAAAACAAAGAATTTCGTATTGAGGCACTCTTCTTCTAAGGCAACTATATATTTAATATATAATATTTTAATAGCGAGTGATTTTGAGGTGTTCTGTACTTCTGATAGTGCCTAATTTAGAGAAATGTTGACTGGCCATTTATTAACTGCTATTTGAGAGACTTCAAGTTTTTTTTAAATCTCATAATAGCATAATTATAAATTTATTTCATTCTTATTGAAATTATGTGACTGCTAACGATTATTTCATTTGTTGGCAATGATTATTTCAAGCCAATTATTTTTATAGTTACTAAAATTAATTAATTTTATCATAGTAATATTTATGACGTACATACTTGATAGAGAAAACATTTCATGGGTTGTTATAATAATGTTGACCTATTTTAATTTCTGTTTTCATTAATTAATTGTATCGCCAAAGCAATCCAAGTCGATTGATAGGGAAAAATTCCATTCCCATAAATTTGCAGCTCTATTTTGAATCTATATACGGGGTTGGTGGGGAAAATGTAATTATTGACAAATTAATGGGAAAAGATCGGCTTTTAAACTTAATTTTCTAATGCGTAACGGTTGTAAAGGTTCGAATACCTCATAAACATGAGAGGCATAGCCTGGATGTCTTTCTGTGTCCCAGGTGCCTTCCTCTATAATATTTAAGATACAAGATTAGAAGCCATAAAATCAAAAGTTAATGTACGATGCAGTAAATCTTCAAGGACGGGAAAATAAAAATTGCGTAAGCTGTAATTGAAGGAAAAGGAAGGAGAGTAAGCGGACAGATAGGAAAGGGCAGTCCCTTATTAGGAGATGTAGCATTAATTGGGCGGAGGTATATAATAATGACGGAGACAGATATGCGTGGAAGCTGTGAGAGCCGGGTCGAGGAATGTACTTTACGATCCGGAGTCAGATTCCTCAACGGGACAGCGTGAGAACGACCTCATGTTTGTCCCAAGTCATTGCCGAAACCCACCATTATCGGGGCCACTTACCCCTCCTATCTATTTATTATATCTGCCTTCCGACCATCACTCACCATAGCACCATAATGGACTCCTAATAGGCTCTGCCATAATTCCCACTGACCGCCATTCTGTTCTTCCCAAACAGTGGAGGACGGGGTATGGAGGTGTTGGCTCTTCTATACCCGTAGATTCGGCCTATTATCGGCAAGACTTCTAGCCATCCAATAGTTATGTTGTATTTTCAGAAAAGGTTAAGGAGAGTTCTAAATATCTTATTAAATTTTACAACATTATTTGTATTAGCCATTAACAGAAAAATTAAGAAGTAAAAAGAATGAAGGGAAATGTCTCTGAGGCTGCTCAAAAAACATTGGCCGGTAACAGCAAATGGTTATTTTTATATTTCACTTATAACGTACACTAGAATAGTTTTAGTTAGGAGTGCTGATTTACCTGGCTGGCAATTACATAAACTTGATCTCGTCCGCTTTTCCACATCAGCTACAAATCTGGGTATAAAATAAAGATTTTTTTAAAAAGTTATGTAAAGTAAAGTGGTGTTTTTCTTACATGACAAGAATCCCTTATCATCATTTTTAATCCATCTATCTATTATCGAATTCACTACATGCTTCTATAATATTTTCTTTTAACCGTGTCAATTCAAAACTGAAAATAATTCAATGAACTCAAAATAATTCAAAACTGATAATTTTTAATCATTAAACGATTGTGGTAAATCTATCACTAAAAAAATGTAATGAAAAAATGAAATAAAACATAGAACCGAATCACATCTCTATTAAATAATTGTTCTTAAAAATAACATTGAATATGAATATAATCCTGCCAATATGAAGAGCGAATAATTCAGAGGCCGAAAAATGTATGGTTTACCTTTTAAGATAATATATGTGAAAAGTAAAGCTAGGAAATAAAAGATAGAAACAATTTATTTTTTTTTCTTTCAATAATAGCAAGATATTATTCCAATTTAAAAACAAAAACAACTTTCCAACATTAAAAAATTGAAGAATCCATGCTAGCTGTACAAATGCATCATTAGGGTCATTTTTAGTGCAGTTGTTTAATCATTTCTGATATTTTTAGTGGAACTTTTTAGTTATCATTCTATGATTTATACTAAATTTTGCACTTATTTTATCATTTTCGTGGGATTCGTCACTTCATTTTTAACTGCGGTTATATTTTCGACAAAAGCTGTTGTTGTTTGAATAGTGAAATTTCAATTCTGAAAGATATGAAACTCCATTATTTCGGATTTGAGTTTTTACAGGTTCTTGGAGAATTTTTCTGACTCAACTGCTGTTTTTTGAAATTATAATTTCATAAATCTATTTCGTTTTATGTGAAACCTCCTTGGAAAACTAGACACTTTTTAGAATCTTTATTAACAGTTTCTAAATGAAAAATAATATTTATATAAATAAGAATAACATTACAGAATGACTAAAAGTTTCTAATACTGGAAGTTGATGGCGCACTTGAAAATCAATCCCATTTTAAAATTTATTCCGCCTATTGTTTACAAGAATTAATTCGTTACTACAAATACTCTTAGTCCTCTTCTTCATGACCGATGCACCGTGCAAAAGAACTCCTTTAAAATATAACTAGATCAAACTGGACTAGCTTTGCAATGAAGAAAACTCAAACATTATAATGTAAACCATGTTGGAGGAACGGCAATAAGTAGCAGTTATTAGCAACGTATCTAATTGTGTTTTACGTAACTAAATTTGTTTTAGATGGCCATCGAATATCAACTCCATGTGTAGGTGGACCATGTTCCGAACTAATTACTGACCAGGAAGATTAGAAAGCATACGAGGGGAAATCCGAATGATGGAGTAATGGACCTACTATAGTAAACATGTTTGAAATCGTCCAAGCAATGTAATCCACTACTCGAGACCTGCTGAAGCGTAACTTGGTAAAGTTCTAAATTACAGTTTTGCTGGGGTATGATACAAGATGTATAAAACCAGATTCTTGTTCCGATTTCGATCTTAGATAGCTGGATTCTTTCATGCTATTTAATGAAATAGGTCGCTCTTATTTCTCATTTTAGCCTCGCCATTCCTTAGACCTAAGGCATACTTAGCATTCGTATATAATATATGGGGATTTTTAAATCGATTCGTGAAAAAAATCCAGGTTTTTTTTTTTGAGAATCTTTTTATCGCTCGGAATAAAATTAAAATGTTTTTTTAAAAACTGTATAATTATGCTTAAATATTCAGATTAAAAAATCCCTTAGGCAGTACATTTCTTCTTGTTTTATATGGCTGAATCATTGGCAGTCCATTTCCTGGTGGGTGGGACATTTTAATGTTGGATCATTAAAGAATATAAATAAATGTATATAGAATAGAAAACTAAACTTTATCCTGGCCGTTTATTAGGCCCGTTAAGAATAACAAGTATATACTAGTGAAAATAAAGCATAAAAAAATGTTTGACCAAAGACTACATTAATAAAAGTCAATTGATATTTGCAATAATCTCAATTATAACATACAAGTAAAGAAAAAAAAGAACATTCTTCTGGTAAAAAAATAAAATAAAATAAATATAATATAATAAAATAATAATAAAATATAATATAATAATATAATATAATATAATAATAAAATAAATATAATTAAAAATCGACAAAAAATTAAAAGAAAAAACAAAAAAAGGGGTTTACCTAATAATTACTATAATATATTCTTTCTTCATTATTTTCGATATATCTCATAAATTGTATAGGCTAAAAAATATCAGGATATACGGTTCGGATCGGTAACGTTTTATGAATAGGAGAGACATGATGTCAAACATTTCAGAGGAAGCACAATTTACAGTAACCAACTTACAATTTACAATAACCACATTCATTACAATAATTTATTCAACAAAAGGAGACAAACTGGAATTTTTTTTTAGAACAGAAAAAGGCTTTATTGGACAAAATATTATAGGACAAAATCTCTTAAGATGCACAAAAAGATGTAAAGATTATTTCTGGTCATAACCCTTATTAGATAATAGATAAAGAACATTAATAGATAATTATAAAAAAAATATACAGAAAAAACAAAATCGAAACAACATATTCGCTATTAAAAATTAAACAAAGATGCAAAAAAAAAAAATAAACTCATCTAATAAGCAAAAAAACTTGACCATTGAAAAAAAAATACATATATCATATAAAAATATTTTAAAACATACAGATAATTATGTAGTAAAGAAAAAATGATAGAAGGGGTTAACCTAACAATTACTATAATATATTCTTTCTTAATTATAATCGATATATCTCATTAATTGTATAGGCTAAAAATATCAAGATATGCGTTTCGGAAATTTATCTATTTACCTAAATATATATAAAAACAGAGTAGGAAATAAAAATTATGAAGTTATAGCTTTTTTTAAATGAGTACAAGGGGAAAATAAAATAAAAAATAATGAAATTCTTGTAATATATAATTTTGTAATATACAAACTTTTCTGTGAGGGAAAACACTTTTGACAGAAGTAGAGCTTAGCAAAATAAAAGCTTTCGGATATCAATCATAACCCATCGAAATGTGTTTGGGTCGGAAGTGGAGATATCAAGCTCTTCATATCGTCTACGAAAGCTCAGGAAGAACCTTCCTAGCTCAACATAATGGTAGGAAATGCGGAAACGGCTCCGCCCCCCATTTACCAACATACATATAAAAATAAACAATATGCATGAAAAGATATATCTTCATATTCGTGAAAAATATGAACAATGGAACCAAATTCTTCTTACAAAATCCATACATGACCAGCCAGCGCCTGACTGAATGGAGAAGAGTAACTGGAATAGGAGGGTTTTGAAAGTGCGTAAGGAAGACGCATTATGGAACGGTCAATAAAGGAGTTTTCAAATGAGGCAGATCTTTGAAAAAAGGGTATACAGGTCAGAAGGTCGAGATATTGTGGCAAGAGAATGAATAGAAGACTTGAATTGGAGGAAATTAAAGACATAGAAAAGGCTTTGATTGTTAAATATTTGGTAAAGCAATGTGGCTAGGAACTATGAGGCGCTTCCTAACGAAAGTGGACATCTCCATCAACACTTTTGTTTGTAAAGTTATAGTTTGTTTGTAAACTTTCCATTCAATTTACAAAAACTCATCGAAATGTGTTTTGATTGGAAGTGCAGATGTCCACTTTGATACCAAGCTCCTTAAATTGTCTAAGAAAGCAGGAGAAGAACAACCCTAGCCCAGCATAATAGTAGGAAAAGCGGAAAAGTCTCTGGGCCCAACAGATCTAACGTAGCTATTCATAATTCTCTTTAGTTTGAACCCGAGATCAATCAAGAGGCCACAGTACAGCACATTGCCGTAGCCAAAGTGGGGAGATGACGAAGGATTCTAAGAGTCTTCGTGTAGTACGGTTCAGTAGGAGATGACGAGAGCGCTGAAACAGTTTGAAGGTAATAACTGACCGTCAGGAGAAGGAGATGTGGGCCATATGGTGGTTTCCTTAAACGGTTTGGTCAATGATAATGCCTGAGTTTTTAACGGAGGAATTGAAAATGGTGGAATGGTCGTTTAGGTATAGGTTAGGAATGTTGGTATTGGATCTGAGAAAGGGTTTAGAACCAACGACATTGGCCTTAGATTTTGTATCGTTTAACTTTAGTTTATTTAACTTTGCCCAAGTAATAATTTTATCTAGGTCTTCTTGAATGTTGGTAAACGCTACAAATAATTCAGAATGAGAAAAGGATAAATTGATTTGGGAATAATCGGCATAAAGACGATATGAACAATGAAGGATCGATTTAAGAAAGTCGTTAATTTAGGAGCAGAAAAGAATAGATATGCAGACAGGAGATATGCTTGAAGTCTGAGCAACTCCTGAGGACAGAGTAAGATAGGATGATAAAGGATGATTAGGAAGAGCAACTGCTTGGGTACGTTGAGACAGGGAAAATTGTAACCAACAGTTAAAACTGGAAAAGGATAATGATTTTAGTTTGTATAAAAGGATGGAATAGTTTATGGAATCAAAGGCTTTGGAATAGTCAAGGAGAATAAGGATAGGTAATTATCTATCATCTACAGCGGACTCAGAGTCTCTGATATCTTTAATTAGGGCTGATTGTGCGGAATTACTGGGTCAACCAGATTGGAGAGGATCTAGTTGATTGAACTCTTCAAGATAATTGCAGATTTCACTAATTTTTCTAGGGGTCATTATCGTTAAATGATGTTCTAGGGGAAAAATAGGAAGAGGTGAATGGGGAAGTGTTAGAGAAAGCAGATATAAATTTAAATCACCAGGTAAAACTGGAAAGACAAACGGTGAAAGAAGGAGTAGCCACTTTGATTTGGGAACAGGAACTGAGAAAAAGGCTTAATGAAAGTAGGTAGATTTGGCACACCGGATCCTTGTTTGTGTCATGTTGCGGAGCACCCAAAACGCTTGGTGGTTGTCTGCAAAGCGGCTACGTGCAGCATTACGCCTCTTCTGCAGATCAGACAGTTACATGACACATCGAAGGTGCAGGCCGGTGATGAATGGTAGAGGATTTGTGGGGATCTGGGCATTAAGGATGTTGAGAAGGTTGGAAGTGAGAATGCCTACCATGGAATCAATAGAGGAACAGGAATATTCAATATATAGAAGAATACTCCATTCCAGTCTAGGATTTCAAGATGAGTTAAGATATTTTCAAGAGTGCGGAAAGTGGTTTTAGGTCGGATCGGAGGAGTTTGGATATTATATGATTTATAGAATAAGTAATGACAAGATAAAAACGAAACCGGCAACTGAGAAGATTCTGCGCAGAGTCGATAATGTGCATGCCCAGCGAAGTGTCGGAATAATAAAAAAGAGAACAATAAATAAATCTATTCCTCATACGCAAAACCTATTAAAAAAAAAATAATAGAAAAAAACATCGACCTAGTTCATTTTGTTCTTGTAGTCAAAAGCATTAAGCGGACTCTATAATATAACTTCGGAACCGCACGCAGAGTCCCATTAAAATCTTTTTAATTGAAACTGTACAGCCCTTAAGCTGAATTCTTTCTTATAATGAAGTTTGCATATTCCAAAGTCATAAAATACCAGAAGTTCACGGAATATTTCTTTGCTTCCCAACTTGTCTATAACTTTTTTAATCTGCTTATTAATTAATAACTTTCGGACTGTGAATGAGTTTTGCAAAAGGATCACGATGATTCTCATCAACTTACAAAATACTTTTGATTATAAATATCTTTAAAAAGCTGGTTCAAGTTCTTGAACTTTTAAGTTATTCAGCTTCTTCAAACGAGGGGAGTATAAATATTTTGAATGTTTCCATGCTCTCAAAGTTATCAATGTTAAATATTATTTCTGTTTGAAAAATTATCTCGTTATGTTTCATGGAGAAATGCTTATTGTTTACTTCTGCAAATAAGTAATACAGATTGTTTTTAGTCAAAAATATTCAGTGAGAGATGAATGTTAATGAATAAATACCATTCGAAATGTGGTCACGTTTCTTTAAATTTTTATTATAAAGAGATACTTGATGAAGCCCTGTTCAGTAAATGCATCATAGATTTGACTTAATTTATTTATATCCTAAAATTCTTTGATTGGGACATATGACCACCACGAAGTTCCGCCATTTTGTCACCTGTTTGGTGACTTTTCGTGTCTCAGATGCATAAAGGAGTACAGATTTAACGCTGCTGTTGAAGAGTTGAACATTTGTCCCCCCGGATCTCTTTCGATCTTTATACTGGCCAGAGTTGTGAGAACGCTAGCTTTTCTTATCCGGCTTTTAACGTCCTCATTGGCTCCTCCATTCCGGTTAACAATTTTAGATTAACATAGATTTACGGTACAGAAAAAAAAAGTAACATAAACGAATTACAAATGTTTCAATCACGAATACTTCAAACTTATTCCATTGTACGTAATCTTGCATTAAAACTGATCTTATCCTTAGTATTAGATACAGTTATAACAAAATACAGAATTTTTACGGTAACCACCATACCTGACAATCCGTACCGAAAGCTAAAATGAGGTACGATGAGGGACCTCATTCTTGAGGAAAAGTTGAATCAAGTCAGTAAGAGGTAGAATGATTTTAAAAACTTCAGCATTTCATTCATATCATTAATTTAAAGAATAATGTGTATAAAATGTAAAAAAAATGCTAATAAAAAATAAAATAAAACATTATTGGAAAAAAAATTCAAAATTATTTAATTGTGATATTAAATTAACCGTTTAAACCACTCAGTAAAATATTAGTTCTTTAAAGTTGTAAATGCATTTCAAAATTATTTGTGTGACATTTAAGATTTGTAGATTTATTTATTTGTTTAAACTGTTTCAACCATTAGGGCCATTTATACCACAAATACAAATTAATAGAAGTTATATACAGTTATTGTGACATGATATCACTCATGTAAATTACTGTTGATTTTAAATGTATAAATTGCAGGATTAATAGATTTACGTATAAAATGATTCCAACAGCCGTAAACAAATTATTAAAATTAAATAAGGCTAATTACTTTTAATAAAGTAGCATACATTTATGAAATTGATCACTGTTTTAAAAAAAAAGTATCACTAAAACGCAGGATGCGTCTAGAAAGGTTCAGTACTTAGTAAGGAGGTACTGTTTCTTGGCCAACGGTTGTACAAGGTAGTGATTTGGCCAAGATCACGCTAGATTGCCAGGTTATTTCCTCAATTAAGGGCACTCACTCACTTTATGTTCATAAAAATCATATTTTAAAATTTGTTGTGAAAATATCATTTAAAGATTTCATCTTGGAATAATAATTATATTATATAAGTTTATCAAAAAATTATATTTTTATAGTTGAATAATATATAGTTTTAGTCCATTAATTTATTATTTCAGTTTCGGGATCTCGATTTAATTTATTTTTTCATTTCTTTTTTTTTTTTTCTAATTTGTATAAATGAAATAAAAAAAAAATCACTTTTTTTCATTTTTACTCTGCTAGGCGTTTTATTTTTCTGTTAAAAACATTTTGAATTATATGAGTTTACAGTTTCAACTAAACTAGAGCATGGGAATAGATCAGTATCCCCTCCCAAACAGAATAGGAATGGACCGTGTAAAGCAGTATTTGGAGGGTACGAACAGTCGCTAATGAATCGAACATGGTGAGAGTGTAAAAATGTTCAAGAAAGGTACATCGCTCCTTTCCAAGCTTGCTTAAGCTTGCGCAAGGTGGCGATTTGAGTCAGCTAATAGCTGTGAGTCAAACGACAAGCAATGTGGAACAGCCCGTCCCATGTTTGACTCCGGCTATCTTTAGTCAATATACTGTTGCTCTCTACAAGATGGTTACGACACGAGCTTTGACGCTAAAAGCTAGGAAAAGAGGATTATGCAGTCTCTATCTACCTTTCTTTACTTTTCAAATATACTTACTGCGCATATTCATGCACATTTGAGTTTCTTGAAGATTGATACCACAGCTAGAAACTTTAAATATTCAGCGAAAGGATAAGCTTAATTATTACCCTGAATACCAAAGTTTTATGTTTTCTCAAATAATATTTTTGTTGTGAAATGTGATGCTAATCTTGTCTGCCATTCCAAAGCCGCTACCTTCAAATTTTATTTAAGAAAAAACGCAAAATGATCACTAATTTTTCATTTCCTGCACGATATCATGAAAACCATATGAAAAACACTATGATTACGTACCTTTCTTAAACTAAATTAAATTTTATAAAATTTGAGGCCTAATCTAGCTTTTTAAGTTTACTAATTCTCGAGAAAATGTTTTACAAAAAACATTAAAAAAAACAACAACGGGTAATCGCCGTTTTGTTAATTTATTTTGCAAAAATCATGGAAACTGCTATTCCCACGAAGATAATCATTATAAACTACTTTATGATGCATTTAACTAGCTCTAATTTGAGTGGTAATTGACATCTGTACGCCTAATAGTTCCTGAGGAACTATTATAATATAAAAGTTTATAGTGATTATCTTCGTTTTAAAACCATTATCTCGAGAACTAGTAAACGTAAAGAGCTCTATTAGGCCAAAAACTTTATGAAATTATAATTGAGTTTAAAAAAAGTAATCATAATATTTTTCGCGCCGTTGGTAATTTTCATAATATTGAGCAAGAAACGAAAAATTAGTGATCATTTTATGTTTTATCTTGAATAAAATGGAGCCAATTTTGAGAATAGCGGCTTTGGAATGGCAGACAAGACTTATTTTACTTAGAATGTCGTGCACATTCGTAATTCACATTTCAACTTTCTCCTAAAATGCATATCCTATAATAGCCCTGGCTCAACGGCTATATCCATGTTTAATTAGGATGTGGTGAGATGTGGTCCAGTATGAGCCTAGAATAAGATTTATTATTATAATTGTATATTTGTTTACGAGAGGGCCTTTGAGGGTAACATAACTGTTACTGGCATATAAATTATTGCACTAATAAAAACTCGTTAATGTAATTAAGTTAAATAACGTTAATCAAGCTGATTAAGCACCTTTTTTAAGCACCTGAAGAAATGTACACGACTGAAATCCTGGACGGACATCATGATATGAGATATAACATCAAGTTTGTAGATAACGCCTTAATCAAAATGGAATGTCTGGATCTAAGCTAATGTTAGTCCATGAGCTGTAATTATAGCAAAATAATGGGCATCGAGCAATTTAGAGGAACTACAAAGGAGGTAATTACTTTGAGTGTTTGACGATTAAAACATTTAATTTAAATGTATATTTAGGCAATGTTAAATAAATAAATAATTAAAGAAGATTAATTAATATAAACATACAATTTAAATATATTACCGCATATATGCTACAGCAGTTAATAGTTCATTTGTCATATTGGCTTGTTATGCCAAACAAATAGAATGATTAGAATCGGTAATTGTTTATAATGATTAAATTGGCGGTGAGTCACTAATGTATCGTTTTTAAAACACCAATGACATCAACGACTATTTAATCTATTGCAAACAGACACTGCGCAGTAGTTGATTCAGACAGCCATGAAAACTTTAACCTATTTGAAAATTGACAAATGGTCAAAAAGTTAAACCAACACTTTGGTGCCCTTAACCCTATAATTTGACCATTTGAGGCGAACAGGGATAAGATCTGGAGAGAACTGCCAAGTCATAGGCTCCGCAGAGTCCTGAGAAACTGAATCACCATAGTCATAGGTCCATGTCTCTTGGCCTCCGAGATCAGATGTTCCCATATTCTCTGCAGATTCCAGCCTAAAATAGGTAAAACAAAAACTACCTTCGCAATTTTGACAGGTTTTAAACAGTTCAAAGT
This sequence comes from Rhaphigaster nebulosa, assembly GCA_948150685.1. Taxonomy (NCBI): domain Eukaryota; kingdom Metazoa; phylum Arthropoda; class Insecta; order Hemiptera; family Pentatomidae; genus Rhaphigaster; species Rhaphigaster nebulosa. The sequence goes on along the minus strand of OX411306.1, from coordinate 118,329,277 downwards.
TTCCAGATTTGAGGTGTTATCCGTTATTTACATTTCTTGAAATGAAGAATCTACGAGTTGCTTTTTAAGCCTATTTCATCACATCACTTTTCATTTTCGACCTCCCCATCCCCAACCCTCCTAAACCTTAATGATATAATAATAAAACTTTAACCTTTGATAATGCCATTTTTACTTAATTCTTTCGGTTATATCCATTCATAAAATAGCATTATAATTATTTGGAAAATATGGTCTTTCTATCAGTGCTCTTAAATATTTTTTTTCTATTTTTTATTTTTTCCATTCTTTAATTTGATGTCGAACTACTTTTTAATTTACTTTTCTACTCGTTTAACCTCATGAGACTAAATTCAACCTGTCCGGGACCTAAAGTCTGAGGGAAAACATCCTCAGGAGTCAAACTCGCATTTCCATGCCATTCGAATTTATTGTCATTTTGCAAGCCACAAAGTAATAATTGGAGATGATCAAGTTTTGACTTAATTTTTTCATATATGTATATGTATAAATATTAAACAATATAAAATATTGTTCTAGTGTTGAAATATGTGTATTTATCCACAAATGTATGAAAAATAAAAATGGGAAAAAGAATAATATTAACGTAAACGAATTTTAATAAACAAAATTGTAGTAAAGTATAAATTTGAATTTTAGCGTAAGATGTTAAGCATATTCAATTTATTTGCTAAGTGATCCATCTTTAGCAGAAGGTTATTTCAATACTACTATATTACTAATTATATTGAACTTAATCGTTATTTTATCTTTATTATACGTTATTTCATAATCTGGAAATAAGTGAAATCCGGAAATTGAAATTAACCTAAAATATTAAATAGTACTTTCAATTGGCAAGAAATATTTAATATTATTTTATACTGTTAATCACTTTAAATAAGCTTATTCTATGCTGATGTAACCATCCACTTAGTCGGTGAGGATTAATTAAAAATTACACCTTACCATGATTGAAACATAAATGTTACCCAGTATTTCGCACAGTTCCTCTTTTCTTCTACAAGTTCTCGTTTATTGGGTTCGAACATTAAAAAAACCGCGTGATTGAAGGTGATGACAGCTTCCATCCACGGTAGCTAAATAAAAATCCGAGAAGGGAAATATTGATTAGTCAAACAGGATATAAAAAGAGCCATCACCGTTTTATGGCTCTGTAGGAAGCGATAACGATTTTACAACCCCTATAAAATCCCGGGAATGCTCCACCCCATTCAGCCCTTAGCCGGACTACACTAATTACTACAACTATTTACTACTGGCGGCTTCATTGATAGGCATGTTGACATCCACTCCAAAACCAATAACTTCATCTCCATCGGAACGATTCCAAATATTCTCCCCTTCCCCCTGCCGGCGGTTTGTTCTCCTTATTATCGGGGGAGTTAGGGCACAAAGGGATGATTGAAATGCTCTGGATGGCTGGAGTGCTTTTTGATTTTGCTAATCGATACGGATTATACACACTGATTTATATTTATAAATGGATATTTGGACAGTTAGAAAGAAGCTTTCAGTGGACGATAATATATATAAGATGCAGCTAAATAGTTCGTATGAATACACCTAAATGCAAAGTTGTGTTAGAAACATAGTTAAAGTTTTTAATTTATATATATATATATATATATATATATATATATATATATATATATATAGTTATAGTTATATATATATATATATATATATATATATATATATATATATTCCATTAAAATCAATTTCTCAAAATCAAAAAACTTAGTTTGACAAACAGATATTTTCTGTTATCACAAAAAAATGTAACGCCTGCAATTCGCATGTGAATGTAAGTCTAGTGTTGGATAAAACTCGGTTTAATTTATTCTCATAAGCTAACTAGAAATAACATAGGAGTAAATTAGCATTCACGCCTCCTTTATTTATCTGATCAGTTAATCAGACTTTGCTAATTTTGACGAAACTGACAAATAGATACTTCATCCCACTGTAAAAAAGTCATAACTTTATCAAGACTCTTTATGATATCTTTAGCGACAGTGTCAATCTTCCATAATCATTAAAGCTGCTTCGCATTTACTTGGAGTAAGATTTGTAATTTGCAGCTAAATTGTTTATCGCCCCCAGGCCTTGAAATCTTGGAAGTCCAGGAACTTAGCTATAAAATCCGAACTACTACGACAGAATCCAAAATTTTGTCAAGATTTTGAGGACCATGCTATTTGAATACTATTTAAGTATCATGTAGATCGAAGAGGACAAATTCACAAGTCTCACCGATTTTACGATACTTATAGGAACACCTGGTTACTGCAACTCCTCCTTTCAGGAGGTCACTATTGATAAATCTGTCGTGCTATTCGAAGCACTGTTATTACATTTTCCGTTTGTGAACAGTATGCCAGTATAGCAGGGATTGTAGGATAAAGATCTATTTATCCTTAAGATAATGGAAGCTGGATCGAGCTGTGATAGCTGAACAAGCTGCATGCCCCGACATGTCGCTACAAGTTCTGGCTGGCTCACGATTCATTATTTTTCCACTAACCATTATTAGCCCGTTCTCCTGGATACTGCTGAATAGAAATATGGAGATACATATTAAAAATTTATTCATCGCCGACATTTTACCTCTGATTTCGATAGGTTATTGCTTTATATTATTAATGACATTTTAAGGCAATAATTAAAATTTTTAGTTATCAACTTTGAAAAGCTGCGGCATGTGATTAAATTGAATTAGGTCTTTCAAAAGTTTGATCAATCTGAAATAAAGCATTTTTTCTTTAGAATTGTGTAACGATCAGGCCCCCGAGTTCAAAATATAGAAGTTAATGAATTCTAATGAAAAGAAGCTCCAAGTTGAAAAATAGAAAAATTATTTTTCATATAATGAGAACAGTATCGTACCTACCTATACGATCTATTTTGGGGCATTGTAGAACATCATAAAATGTTCAATTAACGTCAACTTTAAAAAAAAATAATTCTTGAGTATAGCAAACACCCAATGATAACTAAACCATAAACAATGTTACGATATCGAAAATGGCCAGTTCTACCTGAATTAATGTCAGGCACACATTAAAGTGTAGAATGGACAATGGATACATTTGTCAAACCATTCTGATAAAACCCACTTCAGTCTAGAGAAATTTATTTTTTTTATTATTTTTTTCTTTTCAAATATTAATTTGTAACTATCAACAGTTAGTTGACAATCAGCAAAATTTAATTTGTATGGATTGTTACTTGAAAATCATTATTTCAATTGCCTTTTATCAAACTAAGGCTTGAAAGAGATGAATCAGCTTTTGCATCAGCGGTAAAAAAAGAAATAAAAAGGACAGAACATATTTTTAAACAGCCTAGTTATTTAATTATTTTATTTATACATAATTATTTCCATGGCTGAATTAAAAAGTGAATATTTAAATAAACAAGCCAAGAAAATTTCACAATATTTTGGAGATATAGTAATGTAATAAATATCTGATGTGGACATCCCATGACTTCCTTGGACGCCTATGAAACCATAAATCGGCGGTTCAAAAAGTGGCCCTGAACTAGTTTCCGAAGATAGTAGTATCTCATAAACGACACTCTGCTTCGCGACGTCCATCTATTACACACACACACGAAACTCTTGTCTAGACAAAGCATTGGAAATCGACGGTTTCAAAATTTTAAGCGGAAGAACCCGCTTAACTCATATCTTATACTCCTGCTGCAGACTTGTTCAGCTCACAAATGGAGAGGCCACAATTTTGGCGATTACAATACTTCCTTTACTGCGTACAAGAAACTAATAACGTTACGTTTGTAAACTTTGTAGATTGTGATAAGTTTCACTGACGACGAATAAGTTCAACTCCCTGGATTTATGGAGGGTAAGTACCGACTTTAACAATTAATGTTCATTTACAGATGACCGAAGGTGAGAGGTATTATTGATGGCTAACCACATACACTTCACTGCCCAAACTGTGACCATTAAAAGTAACAAGCCTTGTTCATTTCTGAAATGTTGAGTCGCTGATGTATTTAGTATTTATAGAGACTAACAATCAGTATTTTTAGATTTGGTTGAGAACAATATCATCAAGTTGGAGCCTAAATAGGATTACGTCGTAGATGTATAAGTTCGTTTCTTCTCTACTATTCCAGTTGCAAGTGTTATAATAAAATATGCAAGCGTTGAAACTATAATTAATAAGTTTATTTTTAGGCTCTCATTCTTGCATTTCTAGTCCCATCGCGGCTTGTAGCAAAGCCATTTTCCATTTCTCTCCTCAAAAGACTATTAGGGGAGTAATGGAAATAAAAAGCTGCTTTTCCACCAGTAGCTGTAGATTGTGTATAACGTCACTAATCCTTTTGACTCGGGTCTCACCACAACTAAGCAATAATTTTATGGTGGTTATTTGCTTTTCTTAAGTCAGCTGGCTTCTCCATCCGTCGCTTAATAGTTCTCTAATGGAAATGGTATTAAAGGCGCCGTATTTACCCTCACTTCTTTTTTTATAGCTCATCCCTTCTTCGGGGGACAAAAAGTATTTAATATCCCTCCTCGGCATGGAACAGCTTTAAATTATAATTAGATAATGTCTAACCGAGGAAACGCATTTTAGTTTCCATCTCTTTCTCTATTCCCTTAGCTTTCTATGTTTTCATTATTTTATTTCTTTTTCAATTTCTTTTTTACCTTTTCATTCTCAGAGATACATGTCGCCTCCATCATTCGTTTTTCTCCACGGCTGTATTTGAACCTTGATTAAGAAATGCAAAAACTTATTCTTAAACGAATGTCATAAATTGAAAATTGCATAATTGTAGGAGCGCACTCTCCGCGGAAAAACATTTGTGGATAACGAGAAAACAGTACCACAAATATTAAAGTTTCATGCCCTTAGCTTTCTAAGGTGATGAAGATGTGGTGATCAGGTCATCAGAAAAATACGTTTTTAGATCTTAAAAAAGAAGATTGAAAAATATGCCGTTCTGTTGTTGCCGTCTCATATTTTTAATCCCTCATTCTCACATACAACCGAACCGTTTTGAATGAAACTTTTGAGGTTTGAAACAGAGAACTGAATAACGAAGTTTCGACCAACATTCTGTGAGGATGAAATGTAAATAATCAATGAATTGTAAGATGGTAACTCAAAACCGAATTAAAATTACTTCGTTACTTTAGCTTACTTTGGAACGGAGACATACCATTTTTGATGATTTATAGACAAAAAAATAATAATTTATGTATATATATATATATATATATATATATATATATATATATATATATATATATATATATATATATATATGTATATGTTTAATGAGTCGTGCCATAATATCTTTTCTAGAACTTTCAGCTTTAGTAATTTCTCAAGGTCAAATTAATTTTGGACAATTTTTTAAAACGAAATAAAATATGTTCCCACTCAAAAACGTACTCAATATTATTATGGCTATAAGAAACATATTTTTTAAATTTAACTATAATAAGCAATGGTCGAAATGAACAGTGTGGTGACTTGGAGAATTCCTTGGGTAGTTTTTGGTAGGTAATAATAATTGTTACTGAATTATTTCTAATCCAATGAAATTGCGACAAGTGCTTTGTTGATTAGTTGATATTACAAGTTTTTATGATGGTACTTTGAAGGGGCATTATGTGTGAACTGGCAGTGACCAATTCAATGTCGTAGCAATATTTCATTCTTCCTCGACTTCCTGGTGCATGTGACCCACAAGTTACAATCAATTTTAATAGCTCCTACATTTTTATTATTTATTCTCCCTTCTAATTTAATAGAATTTTTAACAGAACTAATTTAACATTGGATGCAAGCAAACAGAAGAAAACATAAACAATCTCAGCCTCCCCTCGTCGCACGAAAATTCGTGAGAAATGAAAAACGTGGATTTGTTGTTGTTTATCGAGTAAACTCTCTAATTTTATTCCTTCGTAAAAAAAGTCAACCGTCACATTTCAGAATAGAACCAGCATCGGTCTCTGGCTCAACCTGGGATACTGCTCTAATTCCCAGGCCACCATGTCCAAATGAAAAATTAATTTAAATTAAGATATTAAGAAGTAAAAAACTTGAAAAGGATATTCAACAAAAAATTATATTTCTTTTTCAATATAAATACTGTATTTTCGTGGATCCTCCAATAGATTTTGAAATTCCAAATTTTCAAAATCGGTTGTTACCTCGCTTTGTTGAAGTAGATAGCGGTATGATTGTATTTGTATTTATATTGCCGTTCTTACTGAGGACAAAAATCTCGAGATAACATAGGGCACATGGTATGAACCTTGTTAAGGCGAATTGATTTCGTTTTCCTACTGCAGGGGTTCTCGGACTTTATGGCCTGCGTGCCACTTCTACTTTTCTGATAATCGGGTATAACACTATCTGATCTTATTATATTAGTATTGAAGATTTATTTTTATAAAAAAAAAGATTTACAAACGTTTATTCAACAAACAAAACAATAAACGTACATAACAGTTAATTTTCTTAAGCAAATAATAAATTGAAAATAAATTTCAAATATTCAAAATCAAATGTTAATCAATTTCAAATAACAGATTCAGCAAGGTACACATAACAACATCAAAAATTCTGCAAATATTACTATATCCTTCAAAATTAAGACATCTGGACATGAAGAAACGCATTGATACTTTTCATTTGGGAGCATGTCGATGTTTATTTACAATCAGAAAATCAAAGTTAGTCTAGATGCTCTACTTTGTTATTTACACTGAGTGCTATCGTCTTTACTACATTTACAATCCTGAATTATTTTTATTGATTGTAGATCTTGTTGATTCATTTTATAATTGATATATTCAATAATAATTAAAAAAAAAACAAGTTGTTGAACGCGTAAAAAAGATGATTTTATCCATGACTTTTGTTTGCTTTTTCGCGTACGACTTGGAGCGTCCTTGTGTACCAATAGTGGCACACGTACTACCGTTCGGGAACCCATGGCCTAGTGAATAGCATGCTTGACATCATGCAGTTGAAGATCTACATCATAGTTGTATTGGTTAACTATGATGTTAATTTGATCATTAATCGTATATTTGATCATTATCAGCTAATTCAATGGAGTATAAAATGGAAAGTTGGACATGGATTCGTAATTATATCCAACAAAGAAAATGATTTTAGACATTCAGTAGATATTTGATAAATTTATCCAAAATAAGATGAAGTTGAGGAGATATAAATAAGATTAAGAATATGCTATTTTTCTGTTCCCTGCAATTGCAACGTAACACCATGGATTGACAGTAGGTTTTTTTCGGTTATCCTATGATCTTTTCCGATACCCGATCCCTTCAATTTGGACGCTTTTTGACCTACCATTTCACATCCCGTCCGAAGATAGAAGACTACCAGGTGCGGCTAACTGTAATAGAGCGACGAGGAAGGACTATTTGGGTCAGTTGGGGAGGGCGGTAGGTAGAGCGAGCCGTGTCGAATGTAGCTGCGGTAGGTAGGATGAAGTCATCAGCCCAGGGGCCAGCCTCTAATCACAGGCCTTCCTCCGACACCTTTTTTTATGTCTATCTTTCGTTCTGTATATATATATATATATATATATATATATATATATATATATATATATATATATATATATGTATATTTATGTATATGTATACCAGTTGTATATATGATATGTTTCTGTTTAGCACCACATACTGGAAGTTCATATAACCTATCATTACCAACATATAATTCATTCTGCTTCTTTATTGATGGTTTTAACATATCCTGCAGTGATACAACTTAAAATGATTCAGTATGGTTACCTTTCGTTAACTCTTCTCAACAACATTCTGTTATCTAGTATCCTAATTTGATGCCTATCAACTCCTTTAATGAACTGCGGTCAGCTCATGAGAGCGCAGATAACTTTGCGGTTTAGCAGGTCGTCCTATAATTTTATATGCTCCAACACCATCATCCAAACTGTTAAATCTACCATTACCACATTTTACGCCAATGACAGTCATCTAATGGAATTCATCTGTTAAAGGTTCCCATTCTTTTTTAGAATATTGCAATTTAATCATTTATCCTGTCTTTAATTTGAATTAAATGTTGTTGATATCACACGTTAACCATTTTTCATCAGTGAATGACAAAAAAAGTTTTTAACAATTCTAATAATACACAAGTAATAAAATCTAGTAATAAAACTCTAATAATAATAAAATCTACGTTCACTCATTAAGCACAGCGATCCATAACTGCCTAATAGCCTACTCATCTTGTGCTGCAACCATCCAGTAAGGGGTGTTGAAAAAGGTCCTCGCATTTGTGCGGACGCTATCAAGAGATCTCAGGTTGGGTCATCCTGCTCTTCTTGCTCACCTCCCAAGACCAATTTTCCTGAAATCTCGATCCCATCCATTTTGGTGAAGTTTGCTGCCCATCTGAGTCCTCTACCTTTCATAAGTCATTCTGTGTCGGCGTCTCCTAATAAGAGATAAATTTTCCTTTTTTTTTGTCTTTTCGAAGCATCATTATCCCTAATTAGACCGAAAATTTTACATAAGTCCTATCTTTTACTCTATCAACTTCAAACTATCCTCAAGCTTCTGTTGGATATTGCGGCATTTTATAGATTCTCACTTTGGTTTCGTTGTAGATGAACCTACTTTACGAACAATTCCAACTAGGCTAATTTCCTGCTAGAATTATGAATAGAAAGTAACATGCAGAAGTTCTCAATGGTTATCATATTGAAACAATAAATACGTTCGTGGCGCAATATCTCTTTGGATAGATGACTGTAAACATAATAAATCAGATGTCACCGTGTTCAATGCTGGCGTAAAACCGGATAGGTACTTCTCTTTTTAATGAACTACTTCATTATCTTCAGAAAAATATTTAACTGAAACTGTTAGGAACACGGATCTCCCTTGTTCATAATCAGGCCCGAATTAAGACATCTCGGAGCCTCTCCTCTCTTTTCAATTTAATTCTTTTCTTTTTTTTTAATAAATATAAATAGAGGCGTAATGAAGTATAGAATTAATTTCAAATTTGTAATTGATTCCATCACCCTGACCCTGTTCACTTTAACACAGGTTTTATAATAATAAATCAAATGTAGTAGCTAGGTATTTAATTAAATATTGTACCCACACCAAATTTTAATATATCGGTACGATATACTTATGCTTATAACCTATGTTATTTATTAAAACAAAACTATTCATTGGAAGTAATAATGATTGTAATGTAATGCAATGTATTCAATGCTCGTAAATAAAGTTAATCAACTCAAGTTATACTAATGGCTTATTCCTCGATTAACTCATTAACCTGGAGTGCCCTCAACAGTTATATTCGGCAACCAAATTCTTTTTTAAGTGAACGCTGTTAGGCAGTAAAGGCTTCCGAAGAACTTTCGAGTTCCCTGCATAGTACATGTGGGGTTCCACAAGGCGCGATATTATCGTATCTACTGTTTTCCATTTATAATAGTAAAATTGTTTGAACCAAGTACCGCTACTGTATCAGCTTTTGCATATGATATTGACGTGACAAGTATCAGCAAGCCTGTAAAACAAGCGGTAAATTTGCAAAAAAATAATGTAGAGTTGAAACATTTAAATATAGGTGTGTATTAGATAAAACAAAAGGTTTAGTATTTTCGTTTCAAAATGGGTAGAAGAAGTTTAAAATAACTACCAGCGAAAAGAAACTATCTGAAAACATCGTTTGTCTCGGAATAGCGTTTAACCTACATTATGGTTTTCGCTAAATTTCTGTAAAAAAAATTAAAACAGAAGGAAGTAAAAGAAATCGACTTAATCATTTATATTCTGTCTCAAGCATATCTTATCGTTCAAAAGCTTTAATCTATAAAACTAATGAACGCTCGACCCTATAATATGGCGTATTATTGTTTTTACACGTTGCAAATTCGACAGAACAGTGTTTACAATCATTTCATTGCAAAAAGTGAAAACATCGAGGCTCCATGAAGAATCAAAAATGCCAAGGGTTCCGGATTTCCTAACCGAGAGGAATAAAATTTATTTCAAATTAGAAAAACAAATAATACACACTGAGCTTATACCTTCAGGAATACCCCAGCCTCGGTAACAATTATTTGAAAATTAAATTATATTTTTAGTTTTAGTTGTTATGTTCGGTACAAAATGAAAGGTGAGACCCATTTCCTAATTTTTAATCATAAATCATGAAAAATTAACAGAAATTGAAGATATAATATACACCTCCATAAAATTCATATCTGGAGAAAAAGCAAAAACCTTCAGGCAATCAAGTTATCAGGTGTCTATGAAGTTAATAAGGGGCTATAGGGAAAACAAAACAAAAAAAATAACTGAACTGTATTGTTGAAAGTTGCCAATTCAGAATTAATACTTATATTTTTGATTCTACAGAATATCTTTAGAACGTATTTTTGCTGATTTTCTCATAGAACTTTTCTATACAAGCCATTTAAAAAACGTTCACATTATTTTCTAAATTTGAAACACTGTGAACATTTCGAAAAACGACACAATTGACGATCGCAATGAGGAAACAAAATGAAAAATAACCGAATAAATATATGAGACAAAAATATATTGTCTATGACTCTGCATATGGAGCAAGCTGGGGAATCCTCCAGTATTTTATTCAATGTGAAAATAACAGAAAGTAATCAGTGCAGCTAACCTAAATAATGAAATCACCTGATATTAATTTGTAATTCGTTCTGAAATAATATTGGAACTTTGCCGAGTAATGATGAGGGATGTGTCTGTGTACTTGTGTTTCATTTTAGAGAGAAAATAATTATGCAGCATATATACAACCTTATTATGTAAAATCGTTTGTCCATTAAAAATAAACCTAAAATCTTTGTGAAGCAAATTGAAACGACTTTAACATATTTTTCTTAAGGGCCTCACGGCCCCTATAAGGTCCGGAACCCATAGTTACCTACAACGCCTATAACCCCAATTAATTCGGCACTGTTCATAATCTTTGACACAACCATTGCACCGTGATATTATTTATTTTCGTTTCGATTGAATAATCAGTTTTTTTCAGTTAGTAAAAAAAAAGATCCTACGACACTATTAGCACCCAATTAATTAATAAATGCTGCCAACAAATTTCACACCCAAGGAGCAAAAATAAAGTCGAAAATGTTGTAGATTTGTTTCATTTAATATATAGTAATTATTATTTCTCCAAAATTCAATTGATCAATCGATTTAATACAAGGTCTATACCCTGATGACATTAATCTTGTTATATCCGTGATCTCATGTATCTCATTTGGTATATCGGGGCCAGAGGCATTCGTCAAATGTCCTTTCCCACGACATTTCGTTTAGAATTGCATTCCTTCCTGCATTCAAAAAAAGTCAATACATTTTTGCCAAACTGTCCCAGACAAGACTGTCAAGGCAAAGTGTCCTTACATTCTACACTTAAAAAAAAAATCCTGTGAGATTATAATATTATTTAGTCTTATTAGATGTTAAATTGTGTGCGTAACATGTTTCCTCAAAGAATTTTTAACAAAAGTGATGAATAATTTAATATTAAGTGTTATAATTTAAATAGTAAAAAATATTAATTAATCCTGACATTGATAAAGCTTAGTAAATATGTTTAAACACAATTTTGATTTTTTTTCCTATTAAATTTTCTGATCATACAAAATCTTTCATTAATTCCCGAAACCTCAAAATACTAAAAAATATTTGATGTTTAGTTACAAAAAATTAAAAATATATAAAGAAAATAGGCTTCATTATTTATAGTCCAGTCAAAGAAGGGTTCGACCTCGGAATGAAAGATATTGAATTGAAAATTGGCATGAACCTTTATTATGACTTTTTAAATGTTGGCTAAAAATTCTCATAAATTTCGTCTCGGCGTCTCAAGTTATTATGCATCCCATGGCGTTAAGTGTTATTTCAAAACTTGTATAAAATTAAATTCTCTACAAGTTTGGTCTTATTAATTTTTTTTCCCCATGAACAACCATTCTATAGATATAACGGGGAGCCAGGGCCAAAATAAGGTAGTGATTTTAGGAGAAGATTGTGAATTACGAAAGAGTAGGTAGGCATTATGAATATCTTTTTTAATGTAAATTAAATTTACTAAAATTTGAGCCTTAATAGAGAACTTTAGTGTATTCGAGTTACCGTAATTAGGTATTTAAAAAAATATATGTTTTCCAAAAAACGATTAATAACCATCTTGTGAATTAATTGTAGCAAATATCATGGAAACCGTTATCCCTAGATACGAAGATGGTCATTATAAACAACTTTATGGAACATTTTGAGTGGTAATAGACATCTCTTTGATTTCTGTACGTCTAATAATTCCGGACATATCTAACGTTTCTCAAGCTATGATTGTCTTGTATAATGTCAAAATCGTGTGCAATGTGTTTTTTTGAAATACTTTATTTCGGGAACTATTAGAGGTAATAGATGTCCATTAACACACAAATTAGAACTAGTTAAAGCAGTTTATGATTATCTCCGTAGGAAGAACAATTTCCATAATATTTGCCAAATTAAATCCACAAAATGATGATTTCTCTTCTTTTGCTTTTAAAATATTTTTTTAAAAACCTTATCTCGGGATCTAATATATGCGCAGATGTCTATTACCACTCAAATAAGAGCCATAAATGCACCATAAAGTTGTTTATAATCATTATTTTTGTAAGAAAAACTTTTTCCATGATATTTTTCCAAAATAAATTCTGAAAATGGTGATCCTTCCTTTTTCAGAAAATAATTAAAAAAAAAATGCTTTTTATCGGTAACTAGGAAAAGTGAAGAGTCAAATTTTTGTTAGTCAAATTTTATTTCCAATAAAAAAAAGTTTTTAATATTGTTTTTCGCCTAGTCTTCGAGTATTATGAGCGTAGTTTTAGTAGTAGTCTTCAAGATATCAAGCATGGAATAAAAGCATTGGAATTTTTCTTGAATAAAATGTCGCCAATTTTGAAAGTACAAACCTTTGAATGGCGTGTAAGGTTAATTTTACTTAAAATTTTCAACAATTTCGTAATTCTCATTCAAACATTTTCCTAAAATGATGAATGAACCAAAACAACCAAAATGTATCTTGTTCCTCTACATACCAAAACAAACTGCTTAAGTTGGTATTATAATACTAGTATTCATTAATACTTTTTTCTGTATGTAATTGTTTTTTGATTGATTGTAATTGAAATTTACAAATGTACTATAAATACCATAAGTAAATGTGATATAAGAGCAATAAATCAAGAAAAAAACTTGTAAAGTACTCGTTGTTAGCATTTCAATGATTATTTTAAGTTCCCGTGGCCATCTTCTATTCAGACTTTTATCAGAAATAAATTGGGGTGAAAAGCTACGGTCTACTAAGTTTATATTGGTATGGAGATGTATTTATTTCTAATCTGCAACATATGGAATATTGCTGTGTCATCGATAGTTTTATTTGTGACATAATAAGGAGAAGTAAGGATTCTACAAAGAATTTTGAATTGCAAGGGATGTATGTGGGAGGAATATGATGGTTTTGTGGAGTCCTAGTGCTCAAATCCTAACAAGCCTGATAATGAATATGCACAAGAGCTTTTTGTAATAGATGGAAGTTTGGAACGTTTGTCAAGTAAATGCTAGAGTAAAAAAAAGAAAAAATAACAAATCTAATTAATGATTTAAAATTTGAAAAATTTATGGACTCTCTAGATATGAGTAAGCTTTTATAATAAATAAATATATAACAAATTATGTACAATAAATAGTATATAAATTGAGAAGAAAAAATATGCAAATGTTCCATTATACAGTCAGACTTTTTTCGCGGAGTAGTCATTACAACACCAGATGCTGGTACTCATTAGAAATTACAATATTTTAAAATGTAGATTCACAAAACGTATTGCAAATTATTAAAAAAATAATCTTTAAAGCTTACAGTTTGTAGCAATTATCAAAAATATGAACTTTTTTTTTTAATTACTTGATTTTAATATGGAAAAATCCATCGTATCTATTGCATAAATGCTGGACTGATGTTTCTCTGGAGAAATGGGTAGGCATTTTATATTGCTATTATCATCATATCACATTTTTTTAAAGAGTTTAAACGTCATTATATTAGCGGGTAAATTCCATAGCTGAGTTATGTCCATTTGTAACACTCGAACCATCCGATCCCAGAAAAAAAATTGCTGCCAGGCTGACACTCTCGCAATACTTAATGCAGATCGGGTTTGAATTAACGAAACCAAGAGCTTCTCATAGAGAAAGAAAAGGAATTCTCGAGTAATTTAAAGTGGAATGCAGTTTTTCAGAGTCAGGGTAAGCCTGAGCAAGGAAGATGTTGGGCACCTGATTAGATCCTCTGACTTTTTGCCAAGAGTCAACCCTTTGACCCGTGGGAAGTCGCCATTTAGACATTTGCCAGGGGAGGACTAGAGATCTCTATCTAAATTGTAAGAAATATGTGATATTTCCATTTTTTTAATGACATAATGTTTTAATTTATGGATATTATAGGCGATAATTTTTTTTTTAAATTATCCGATAACATGATAAAGGAACGATTTTATCTTGGATATTTCTCACGGAATTCTCAATGAAATCCTCCGTGGAACTTTGGGAATTCCGAAACATTTCTAAGGAAGTTATGTCTATCTGGATAAGAATGGTATTAGGAAACAATCAAGCATTGGTGGAGAGTTTCGAATGTAGTTATTCGGAATTCAGGCTCACCATTCAATCAGCTTGGTGACGTTTAATTTTATTTCCTCATAAAGAACGGGGCATCAATATATAAGAATAAGAATAGAAAAATGGGCGTTATTTACGGTACTTATATAATTTAAAAAATCAACAATAAACGATTACTTCAATAAGCTGACCTTTTGTCAAGCCAAATTATATTTCTTAAAGGGACTTTTGTCTACTTTACGATGGTACAATCGGGACTTAATTACTTAGAATATTGTTTGAGTGATCGCTTCCTATTCAATAAATAATTGACTTGATTAAAAACACACGAACCATGAATTTCCTGCTTTTCTGTGCGGTATCGAACCATGGGTCTATATGAACTTTATATGGACATATGGATATAGTTCAGCCGAAAAGTTTGATTATTCTGTATTTTTGACTTAAAATCAGTAATAACTTCTAAACAATTGATTGTATCGTCGTGGGAGTGGTTTCATTCGATTCAGAAATTAAAAAAACGATATTTAACTCGACTTAACTTGGGAAAGTTATTTTACGAATATCCCGCTCCCCATTTCGAACTCCCCAGAGGGGGTTGTCCTCTGGAAATTTGGGCGAATTCTGCGAATTTCGATTCTAACCACCATGACGAAGCTATGACCAAAGTTCCTTGAATATACAAATTTTATTGGTTATTTTGTCTATTTTTCTTCTACTATGAAGTTCTTAGCGCCTGCAGCCCTAGTTCCCTCACTCAGTCAACACTGGCTTTCAATTCTAGAAGCGCAAGATTCTTCTAAAGTTCTGCTTTGCCACTCACATATGGTTGACTTAGAGTTCTTCCAGTGCAGAATGTTAATATTGTGCATAGGTATGAATGTGTTAAGATGATTTTTTTTTATTTTTTTATTTATTTTTTTTTTTTTACTTTTTTTATTTTAATTTTGGTTGTTTACTTATTTTGCTGTTATTTAATTTATTTATCTGTTTATTTTTATTTGTGATGTACATATATTAATTTACTTATTATTGTCATTATGTTGTTTAATTACTTTTATTTATTTTTCTTAAGTGTGTATATATGGTGTGAATGTATTCGTACAACTCTAGTATCTATTATACTAGAGAGTGGAATCTTGTAATATTTTTTAAGAAAAAAAATTGTTTTTAAAAATCAGGTTGCTGAACTGTCGTGAGCTGAGTAATTTTTCGAATTAAAAAAAGGAAATGAAATAAATAAAATAAATGATGCTTGAAGTTAACTGTTTAGGTGAAATAAATACGTAACCCGAAACAGGTTTTTAAATTTTTTTTTTTTTTTTTTAGTTGTTTTTAACGAAACGTCGGATTTCTGTATACCGTTGTTCATGCGAGATTTACTCAGGTTTCCTTGATGGGCTATTTATAATATTATCAGAAAAAAATATATTACGAAAGAGAACCGTCGTATAAATCATAAATTAAACTAATTATTAAATTGGGTTTATTGTTAAAACCCAATAAATATACCTAGTAATAGTAAATATACCTATGCCTTTACGTCATACTAATACCCCAGATCGGAATCAGCGGGAGGGAGTGGGATGAGCGGCGTGGGTGGCTGGCAATAGGATGTTAGGTGTCGGTAATAGCTGGCTAGTGGCTCCCTATAATAGACTCGCCCGCCACTCTAATGTTAATGTACATATTAGTAGCATAAGGAGGGAACTTTTCACTTCGGGTCGTTAAACTTCTAGTCTTTCCTTGAGGGAATATACCAAGATTTTAATAGCTGCTACATCTGTAACGGTTATCTTATCTGTCCATCATCATCCACTCGTTCTGGGATATCCTTTCGGACGCTAGAACATGAATTAATAATGTAGTCATATTAAATTGTACATTAAAATTATATTTATGCGTAATCTTCTGAAAGGTTTTACTGTTTACGTAAAAACTAATTCAGTCTAAAGTTTTGCTTAAACCAATATGGACATGCAGGTTAGGAGGAATTGTCGGGTTATGCTAAAACCTTCAACATTCACGTAATTCGAATTTTGCAAGTTTTAGTTTTATTATCGTTATTGCATTATTTTGGTCATATTTCTCGAGGTTAAGTAGCTAAAACTGTTGTAAAATTTATGCATATATTGAACGCTCTAAAAATAATACTATTTTTGACGAGGATAGATGTCCTTCGAGAGGTCCTTATAACAAAAATAGTCGGTTTTAAGATTGATACAGACTTCGATAGATCCTGCCTTGTTATTAAATCGGAACGGACTATGTTAGGGAGTAGAGGTACATCAGAATTACGCTAAAAGTACAAACGCTAAAATTTTAATAGACGACTACTTCTTCCCGTATAAGAAATTAGATCGGGCTCCCTCTCAAATACTAAGATTAATAACTATCAACAACAAACAATACAGTCGAATTTGAAACACCTTTTTGATCTCTTGTAAAACTGAAATATTACTTTCGACAAATTACTTCTGACGTACAGATATAGCCCCACCCAAACTACTATACTACTATACAAACTACTACTAAGTCTTTAATCCAAGAGATATACTGAATTAATTTATTTTGTCGAGATGAGACACTACATCAGCTTATGACAAATTTGCTTATTGAGAAGCAATTAGAAGATCGCAAATATTATTTAACATAAAATTTATTTTTGTTGTCAATAAATTAAATTCTTACGTCTACGGCATCTACGGCAGTGATTTCCAAACTTTCGACATCTGTGTACTTCTTCTATAATTTTCGTAATACTGAGTACCACCCATCGTAAAAAAAAAACTCTGCAAATTATTACATAATGGTTCATTATTTCCACTTAGTAATATTTCAAAAATATCTATTCTGTACAAGTAAAAAAAGCAGTCACTAAAGGAAAAGAAATTTGAAGCTTGTCCCAAGATGATCGCTGTGAGAGTGCCAAACTAGGAGTGTTAAGAAAAGACTATCAATGCAAGTGGGCTGTGATGGTTAGACATGTAATCAGAGGGTAAAATGATACATAGGAAATATTTGATATGCACTTCAGTAGGAAAAAAAAAAAAGGAAAGATTAAGGAAGCTAAAGGAAGTGCAGAAATAATTCAAGGAGTCATAAAGCAAAGAGATAGGAAGAAGGCTGAAGCCCAATAGATAAGTCAGGAGACCTATGGCCACGGTGACCAGTCGCATCAGAGAATTAGTTTACGAAGTTCAATACGCTATATCTCAGCTGATACTGGTCCGATTTAAATAATTTTTTTTCTTTTGAAGGGAATTTCATCATCTTTCGTTTAAAAGCACTTTAGCAAATATAAAAATTTCAGGACGGAATTTTATTTTATTTTTCGATATTTGGATTCTACGAATTTTGAAACTTAAAACCTCAAATTTTGAGGGGGTTACAAAAAAATTTTCTTTGGTCGATTCTAAAGGTCTATTATTGAAAATAATAAACCGAAAGCATTTACAGATAAAGATTTTTTTCGTTTTTTTATTATTTTAATGCCTTATTAAGGTGATTCCAAAACACCTTACATTTCTCCTCTAACTTTATAAATGGCCGAGTTATGGACATATAAGATCTCTAATTGGCCGCCATTTTGAATCAAACAGACGGAAGGGAATGCCGAGTTCCGGGGATCATCCTGGGGTGACCTGTGACATTGGTACCTAATCTCAAGAAAATCGGTCCAGTAGTCTTGGAGAAAAGCCGCGGATGGCGTACGGCTTACGCTTACTTTTATTAAGACCAATGAGAAGGATGAAACTGTTTATTTTTAAACCTCGGATCATCATAATTTGGTTGTTAATTTTAATCTGAGATGCACTTTCACATCCACAAGGTTGTTATTTTTTTCAACTTAAGATCTACAAATGCTGAAAAAGCAACTTTATATAGACATGATGTTGCTTCATTCCACAATACCGACAAGTAACGAAGCTATTTTATCATTTGTCTATGTTCAAAGCCCAGAGCATAGCGTAAGGTAATTGAAACCCAGGAAGAATTTGGTGGGGATCAAACTTTTCTGAAATTTTCCATTGCATCTTCTTTACTTGAAAGCATCCGTTTTTGTAATTTTTGATATTTTTAATATTTTGTACTCCATTAACTATCTCCTTTCACCGTTTTTCAAAACAGTCGCTTGGAGCGCCACGTAAGAAAGTAACAATGAACTTTAGACAAAGTTAATGTCATTTTATTGGGTTTAATCTTTGGGTTTAAACATGGAGAAATATCCTGCAGTAAATACGACAGCATCGAGAAAAAAGTCTCGGGATGAAACAAATTGGAAGCGGAAGTTGTTAAAGCATCAGAGGATTGTACAATCTCAATTTACCATTTTTTTTTAGCGTTCTCACATTTTCTAATTACAAGGATATTGGAATGGATATATCTCATACAAAAACAATTAAAACATTCTATTATCGGCCATTATGATATAACCATTTTTTAAGTTTTACTCTACTACTGTATTGAAAGAGGTTTGAACACCATCACTATCTGTTATTTGGTTCAATGAATTTACATTTTAATTTATTTTTATTTTTAGCTTATGCAAGGTGGTTTTACCATACCATTGGTATGTACCAATTCCGAAATCACATCAGCTAAAATACTTTTTGGCGCATGTTATAAAGAAATTTACAAAAAGTCAGGCTTTGAGAAATTATGTATAAATTTTTTATTTTATTTCCTTTTCATATCATCGTTTGTTATTAATGTTAATGTTAAATGATACAAATAATAAAATGTGTTAATTGTCATGAGTTTTTCGTTGTTTATTGATTTTATTTATTTTTTTTTCATTTTCTGTAGCAGAATGGAATAAATTCAATTTATTTAAATTTTTTTAAAAATATTTGGAAAAGCAAAACAATATTTTACAAATGTATTTCTGACGTTGTTTAGAAAATTCTGATCCAATAATAATTGTTTCAAATAAACATTTACCTGAATTATACATATTTTTGGGTTTCATGGAAAATTTTCAAACGTGTATTTATCTCCTTTTGCATCTCCACGAATAATTTCAAATTTGAACTTTTTAGGCGGGCTCGTTGTTACCGCCTTTCGTTTAATTTCAGATTTTAGTTTTTCTGTATCAAAAGAGGGTAACAATTAGCCTGCTTAAAAAGTTCTAATTAGAAATAAATATTGTCTTTACGTTGTACCGTAAGACTTAAACTTACCCCAGTTTACGAATCGATGTAATAATAAAATCGGTTGACTTCAAAATTGTGTGGAGCAGCTAAGAGGAGTGTATATGGATTTGGGTGCTTTGTGTAACTAATTCGCCAGGTTTACAGCTGTTGAAATGAATGGAGGTCTTAATAGATTTGAGAGACTGACCAAGGCGGAACGGATTGGAGTATTAAAGAGGAGAGGTAGAAGTGGCGCAACCCTCGGACAGGGCGATAAACTAATGCGGACAGGCGGTGGAAAAGAGAAGAGCCCGAGGGCAGTTTCCCTTCATCAGGATCAGAATGGAACTAAATATGCGAACCTCCATTCACCTCCATTCTAGGGCAGCTGTCAGCGGCTCATTGTTCCTCAACAATAGTAACAATATCTCCCTTACATCTTGTCTGCAACCTCTGTTTCTCCTTTTTTACATGCCCTCTTTGGATCGGGAGAAAAAAAAATAAAAACATATTCTTCCAATATTTACATTGAATCGTTTTTACTTTAACAATTTGTAAGGAAGATAAAAAATGAGTAGACTCAATCAGGGATTTCTCAGAGAGATTTAGAATGTTCTTATTTGCATAAAATATTATAGATCGTTGTGTTGCATAAAATATTATAGATTCTTGTTATGATGTAGTTGTAAGATTCCAAAGACTAAAATCATTCAAATACAGATAAATAACTACTACCACCAGTCTACGTTTCACCAATTCAGGCATCTTCAGGACGTAAAATTAGCATGTGTTGTGCTGTCTTTAGTTGATGGGTCTTTTTTGGACTGTTGGTGTGATTTGTTGTATTGGGTCTGGATTAATTTGATCTTGTTTTTATTTGTCTTGATGATGCCTGCATTGGCGAAATGTTAACTGGTTAGTTATTTACTATTATTAATTTGCTGACAATAGTTTTTGTCTCATTTTTGAGCTTTTCCTTGAGCATATTAGTATTTTGATTTGCTTCTAGTCAGTAAAATATATCGCTTATGAATTTTTAAACGATCAACACCAAAGACAAGGCATGGCAGCTATGATCAGATTGGTAAAAATCCACGGTCTGCTTGCAAACTATGTTGTTTGACCCTATGAACCTTTTTCTACAACAGATACCATTGTGTTACCGAGTCATAAGTACTATCATCATTAATTGGTCCCAATTACCAAAATAGTCGATGTTGATAGAGATACCAAGAAATAATATTGCTTCATTTATTTTCACCCATCAATTCTACGTATAATTTTTTCTGTTTCAGGATTGAAAACCGACTCTCCCCTCCCTCTCCCTCCCCCCAAATGACAACAACGCTTAAGGATGTGTATGTGTGTGGAAGTGTTTTTGTATTTATATTTTAGACTTATGCCGTATTGAATATTACAAACATCTAAATATTCACTTTTATATACACTATTCTAAAAATAAAACCAGCTATGGAGAGGTCCTTCAAAGCAGAGTTGGACAAAATTTATCTATATATAATAGATAACGAATAAAATCATCTGTTATTCGACTTGTCGAATAAAGATAACCACATCATTTCTTATTTGTAAATAACGAATAATTCAGATTTATCTGTCATCTGTTATGTTAGATTATTATTTGAAGGAAAAAAGATTTCAACGGATGATAATTATTCGAGTGAAAAATTTTTCGACAAATCTAAATATTAATAGGCAACCAGTTTTTTTGTCTTACCGATTACTCCGCCTGAATTAATAGTAGGGGAGAAATGGATATATCGTTGGATAAGTATTGTCGTTTAGATGCGCACAATATAAAAATTGTTCACATATTTTTCTGATAAGGCAGGTAAATCGCTGTTATTTTTTTTCTGACTTTTCCAAGATTATCTCTTAAACGAGTGGACCGATTTTGTTACTTTTCTAAATGCTTTGCAAGGCTCAGCCCGTTGTATCTGTGTACCAAATCGAGCACGCTATGCGTTATACACTCTACAACCATTTCTTCCGTAGAGTGTATTTGCAAATAGCCGTTTGCTCAGAAGATTTTGATGAAACTTGCCTCAAGTCTTCTTCTTAAAGACCTTTAGCTATCAAAGCCATACACGTTCTATATCCCCTAGAAAAAGAAGGAAAAAACATATGACGGAAAGAATATTTTATTTGCGTTTAACTCGAAAAAAATACATCTATTATACAAATGCTCATTTGAAATGTAGTCAAATTCTCTACACAACCAAAAAAAAAACAGATCTAATTTAGGCCCAAGGAGCTGAGAAAAAAATAAAATAAAACACTTTTAAATTGCTTTATTTTACATCTCGATTAAACATTAAAAAATATTGATTTTTGGTCAAATGGATTTAAATTATAAAATAAACTAGTCTTATAGATTTTTTCACACCAAAAATGATGGCAGATTTTGATTCAGTATACCAAAAACTGTTAACTTTGAAAATATCATAAAAAAAAAAAAAATGTTATCAGTTCCAAGGAAGTTCGAAATTTTTGAGCCACGAAATTATCTTTGGATTTGAAGTTCTATATTTCAGTATATCTCATATCGACGTTCTTAGTCGCTTATAATGAGGGAAGTTTCTTTTCATACATACAAACAGTTACTCCATTATCTCAGAAAGTCTATGTGAAAAAATTCAATTGAGAAATAAAATCAAAATAAAGGTTTTAGACGGATAACGTTGCTTCTTAAGCATGTAGGAACGCCACGGATAAAGCAAATTGCGTAGATTAAGAACCTTTATTGACGACCCAAGTTTGGTTTGAATAGTTCAAACGGTTCCTGATTTATGGGCATTTTTTTTGATCTTTGAAAAAAATGTTTGACATCCATGGCAAAATATATTTTTTAGATTCGCTCGAAAATGTTAAAATAGGAGTTTTCAGAGTGTCAAAACCAAATCTGACGTCAGTTTCAAATAAAAAAAATCAGTTAATGCACTTCACTCCGTAGATTAATGGATCCTCCAGATCACTCAAAAATTCAATTATTTCATTTTTAAAATTGAGTTTCGGTCCCTGATGTTTGTTTACTGAATCAAACAACCTGTGCAATAAAAATTGTTCACACAAGTCACCATTAAGGCAGGTAAATCTCTGTTCTTTGTTACTGACTTTTCGACGATTATCTCTTAAACGTGTGGACCGATTTTGTTACTTTTCTTTTTATTTTGCAGGGGTTAGACATTGTTGTACCAAATCGGGCACACTATGCGTTATAGCCGAAAAACTATTTCTTCCGCAGAATGTAGCGCCAAAACGGCTTTGAAGATTTTGATGAAACTTGTCTCAAGTATTTTCCTTAATGCTCTTTAACTATCCCAAACACGTACTACATCCCCGAGAAAACGGGAGAGACAAAAGTTATGATGGAAAGAATATTTTATTTGCGCATAACTCGAGAAGGATACATTTTTTGTTGATTACACGCGTGATCATTTGAAATATAATCAAATTCCCTACAAAAACAAAAAATAAAATAAAAAATATCCTCTAATGTGGGCCTAAGGGAGTCTTTATTTTATATCACGAGTTTGAAAAGTGATATCGATATGTTTTTTTCCAGAAGAACATTTGTTTTTCAAAGAATATAAAAGAAAAATATTTGCATTAAAAAATAATTGATTTTAGGGCAAATGAATTTAAACTATTTTTTATTGTCTATAAATAAGGAACCGTTTAAACGATTCAAACCAAATTTGGGTCGTTGGTAAAAATCTTAATCTACACAATTTACTTTAATCGTGGCGTTCCTACGTGTTTTATAATCATCGAATGGCCAAAAAACCTCAATTGCGTTTTAAAATCTGCGACCCGAAAACATAATAGTGGACCTGAATATGGAATAAATCCGAAATGTTAAAATAAATCGATACTCGTTTAAAATAACTCAGTATGCTTTGGGCTCATTATTTTCAATAATGAACCTTTGTAATGGACAAGCAAAAAAATATATTAGCCCTTCCTTCCCTCCAAATTTGAAGTTTTGCGTTTCAAGATACGTAGAATTTGAAAATCAAATTAAACAGTTTTTCAAAACAGACAACAGATAATAAATAACGAATAACGAATGAACAAATGAAGAATAACTTTTAGTTATTTAATGTTTATTCCAATAAAATGTGATTTGTTCACAGATACGAATTATGAATACAAATTCATCCGTCATCCAACTAAAAATTTATTAATTTTTAGACATCTGTTTTATTTAATAAACAAAACCTTATGAAAACTACAAAAGATATGAAAGAATTAATCTTAACTTCATAAATTACTTAGAACGTAACACTGTTATAGTAAAAGTAATAATTAGGTATCCATTTTCTAAAATAATTTCAAGGAATTCACTTCTTGAAATATTTTCAGGAGCATGTATTTCATTATGTGTTATTCTCACAAAAGTTACAATCAAATATTTTGTAAACAATTTGTATTACAATTCTGAGCAGTATAATAAACTTTTGGTTTATTAAGCTTAAAATAAATTTTAATTTGATTTTTTCCATGGAAACATTTATTTTCCATTAAGTAATATAAAAGTAGAATTTATTAGCTACAACAAAGTTTTTGCTTTTTTCGTCACTTCATTACCTTATACGACTTTATTGGTTATATATAAATTTTTCTAAAATCTTTAGCTTTCTAACGCTATATTGCTACTGTTATTAACCGAAATTTGTTTTCAACCTGGAAAAATATGTTTCCCTTTTTTCTCCTTTAGTTAATC